>JANQBM010000009.1:26281260-26303600 GCA_025594535.1 Erythroxylum domingense | reverse complement strand
GTTTTGATTTAACACCAAAGTTAAAATCACCTTTGCCACCGTTGAGTCAATCTTATCTCATTTGAAGTTAACAAGATTTGTCTCAGTCTAAATTGAAGTTAACGAACTATGTTCAAATTGACCGACCTTAAGGTCAGACTTAAACTTTTTCTTTTTGAAAATTCAGACTTCAAGCTCGAGATGCGCCAAGCTTGGTCAGAAAAAAGATGTCATTTTTAATTTTATAAAATTAAAAATATATTTAATCAGGCTTAATTCGCATCTAATCGAACGTAATTAGACTTCAGACAGCCCAAGCTCGACCGTACTCTAGCTCAAGAAGGAAGCCTCGGGTCCAATCGAGCTTCAGACCAAGCCATTGCCACCTCTAGTGAGGGTTAAATCACCATATAAATTTTTTTTGAGAAATTAAATCACCATATACTATTGTTTCTTTACAAAGCATTCCCATTTTGAAAGAGAATCAATATGATAAATTCAGTTATGACCTTTCAGGCATAGCCAGCCCAAGCTCCTTGCATTGTTCTTCATCCACATGAAGGCTTCCTGGTATAGCACCAAAAGCTCGCCTGGAGACATCAAACCCTGAAGCCACTTGATGAATATATGCTGATGCATCATCCCATTTCTTCTGCATATTAAAAGATTTTGAAGCAAATTGCTTTGTTGGATTTTTTGCTGTTTTTGGTTCAAATGCTTGGTCCAACTCAGTAACCCTCAGAAAGCGCTCTGTGGCTGCCTCCCACGACAGCTCATGCCTCTGTTGATCAGTCAGCTCAGCAGGTTCTTCAGACAATGCCCTCATTGTGGCCTCGACGAATCCATCATTGTTGTCATATGTTCTGCAATTTGGGAACTGCTTGAAGAAGTCATTTGAAGGGTGGTTGGCACAGACTACTATCTTTCCCATGGCCAGTGCTTCTGCTGTGGTTGTGCACACCACGTCTGTGGTGCTTGGATTAAGGAACACTTTGTAACTGGTGGAAGGACAAAACAAAGGACATGTGATAAAAGATTTCAGACACAAAGATTCAGTAACAGGATTCAGCATTTTCATTTATTACAGATGCAATTATGATGAAAACCCTTGTAAGTTGTACTTCAACCATACTTACAAAGCTACTTATGCTGCCAAACTGTTGTTCGAATGATCAAACCTCATTTTGCAGATTCCTAACTTTCATTTTTACAACAATAGAAAGAATCGAAATTAACACAAGGCAACTGACTGAAACTCATATTTGTAATTAAGCACATCAATAAGCAGTTCTCATGACAAATTATTGCCATATATATGGAAGCAAATAATGCTCATTACAGAAAAATGTTGGACATAGAGCAGAAACATACTCGTGGAACACGGAATCGGCATGATCACGCCCAGGGTGTACTCGAACTGTTAGTTCCAACTTTTTAGCTGCTACCTGAATTTGATCAGAGTCTTCCCCACTGCCATATAAATCTAACTCAAGTCCAGCTAGCTTCTTTTGGTGATTATGAAGAAGCTTAAGCAGCTCCTTGTACCCTTTGTTCCAGACCATTTTTCCAATGTAGTAAGAACCTTTCGTAAAGGCCGTGTCCCCGCTTTGCTGTTGCTCTATCTTTTTCCTGCCAATATCTAGGAACTTAGGATTCACTCCATGGACGTTGCAGATGATGGATTTAGGATACTCTTGAGTGGCAGCAGATAATCTGATTACCTGCCGTTACATCAGAAGCAAATTCTAGTGACAAGCAAAGATTAAAAGGTGATGCATAGAAGTTATAACTACGTCTAACAGAATGTATCTTCTATCATGCAGAGCATGAAAAAGGGGAAAGTATAAAATCTGAATTAAAATTTCTAATAGGGGGTAAACCATCTGAAGCTATTACACGAATATGAAGGGTGAGAAAGAGGATGTCAACACGGCAGTTTTCACCATCATAGTTTTCCCTCCACAACTAAGTAGATTGCTACTATTCTATTTCTTAAACTCACACAGTGCTACTAACCTAAGAAGTGAAAATGCTCAAATTCTTAGCCATTGAACAGGAAAAGAGAAACATACCTTGTGGCAATAGATGCCAACTACCCAAGTGTTAATATATTTAAGTGCAAATGCTTTTATCCGTCCATTATTCTCTCTCTTAACATATTCCAGATAATTGGTGTGTATAATTCCAATTACAAGTTGGAATTTACTTTTCCATCTCTTCCCATGATGAAACCATGTTAGGTGTTCAGGCTCCTCGAGGACGGCAATGTCTGCTTCTTCATCAGGAATGATTTCAGAGATATCGCCAACAGGGAGAATGCTTCTCATAGCAACAGAAAACTGCACCATGAACAATTTGCAGAATGACCATCAAATGATTACTATACTCGCTGGTTGATACACTTGTGTAAGATTACCTTTCCAGGGTAAAAACGTATGCTGAAATCAGATGAAAATGAAATCCTGTCCTGAAGCCATCGGCGGACATATGCTTCGTGCTCGGACGGAGAACCGAATGTAATGCTACTGGTATACACTAGCTTTTGATGTTCTAAAGACAACCAAGGAATCACCAAAGTGACCTTTCTACATCCATCCTTTGCTAGATATGCAGCTCGAAACAAAGGGTTTACAGCAGTTCCAGTCATCCATGGAAGGCTTGCAGTAGTAAAAATTGCAATATGCTGCTTTTTATCCATTCAATCTAAGACCATCAACCTACTTGTATTCTCAATTTCTTCACAACACTTACTACATTGATCAGAAGCCCGTTTTTCTCTGCATTAGAGAAACCCAAAACCATAACATTAAAAGAAATTCTCGTTCAACCATTAAACTAATCAAGATCAAATTTTTACTAAGAACCAAGTAATCAATAGACAAAACAAGAACAAAAAGATGGTCACATTCAAAAAGGTAACAACATCAAACAAACAGACAGATATAAACACAGACTTGCTTAAAGAAAACCAAGAGTCGGCTCTCTTCAGACGTATTCCTATAGCAGTTCAATACCCTTACACGTTCAAATTTCATAATCCAAAAAACAAAAAAAAAAGGAAAACAGATTAATATCAAACCAAACCGGAAGAAGAAGAAGAAGACCACTCACCACACTTCCTGTCGATTTTGTGTGAGATTCTGACAGATTGATATACAGAGAGCAAGAGAAACCAAGAAGAAGGAAGAGGTAGAAGACGAAAATTGGTTACGTTTGCGTAACGGGGGAGGGAATATACTATTGTGTATCAGTTGACCGTTTTGTTACGCGTCCTTACTTGATTGGGTGATTTCAACGTCTATTTTTATCCAATTAGGAATGCCAGCATGGGATCATTTCCTCTCGGGCTTGCCAGCGAACGATGTGGGGCGATCTAGCTGATCTGTTCTGTGAACGGCCAGGATTTAATTTCTCCGGTGGGCCCCACATGCGGGAACACTAATCAAGAATGGAACTGTCCGCATCCTGTAGACTGGAAAGCTTCTTGCTTCCGTTGAATGTTTGGTGTCATTTTCTTTTGAAAACATTTGAGAATGTCAGAGACTTTGGACTGGTAGCTTCTCAAAACCCTAAAACTTAAGAGCTTCGAAGAACAAAGTAAACGATTCTATCTTAATTGAATTGAAGATTCGAACGAATCGTGAGGTAATCAAACCATGCTTTTCTCTGTTTCCGTTTTACGGCAATAACAGAATCGCCATGGCGTTCTTTTTTCTTTTTTTGGGGTTGTTAGTTCTTAAAATTCAATCGAGTGTACTTAACTGGAGAAAATTAGGTTATGAGCCTGAATGGGTTCCTGATTGTGTTATGGCTATGTATTTTTGTGTAATTGAGGATCTGATGTTAAATTTCTAGGGTTCGTGAGTTTGGGCATTGGTCATATTTCGTTTAGGATTTCAATTTTTGGTTTTGTGTTGAGATTGAGGATGTTTTTCGTCATGAATGGGAAGGATGGTTGAAATGAGGCGAATTAAAAACAATGTCAAATATGATTATTCTTCTTTCTGTTTTCACTTTTCTTTTCTGGTTAGTTGTTCAAGTGTTTTAGGAAATTATCTCTGGGACCCTTCCATTGCTGGTAGGCTTATGATTTTGATCAATCTTTTCTCCATATTATTGAGGAAATCAATAAGGGAAGGAAAAATACCAAAAGCAACTGTGTGTCATGGACTGTGTTGATTAGAATATCATAAGCATCTGACTTTCATTCTTGAATGGAAGAATATCTTCTGAAGTTAGGAGCTTGGCGAGTCTATGTGTATGTAGTGGCAGGGGGGCATCATTTATTTCAACAGAGCCTTGAACTAGAGCCTTATGCTGGTGACACTCAAATCTTGTGAAGATTGTGATATCATGTGCTTGCATTAATTTCAGCAAATGATTATTAATTAGTTTCCAATTAGGGAATAATCTCTTATTTGATTTTATGTAACCCCTGTGCACAGATTTGTTGTGGATGTTTTTCATGCTAAGTTTCCTCCCTGAAGTTGAGAAATGTTGATGGGACATACAGATGGTCTATCAGAACCTGCATCGTCAAAGGATCACCTGCTTGCTGATCCTGAAAATGGGTTGGATGATGATAGTGAAGTTAGTTTGGAAGAGATATTGTATTCAGCCTCCTTCGAAGAACTTGCTGAAAATAATGTGAAGTATGACACAGTTATTTGGTTCTCCATATCACTTTTGCTGGTTTTAGCTTGGGGAGTTGGTGTTATCATGTTGCTTTATTTACCAATTAGAAGATATGTGCTTCAAAAGGATATTGCCTCACGCAAGCTATATGTGACGCCTAATGAAATAGTCTACAAGGTATGGACACATGTACATCAATATGCATGTGTTGTGTGGAAGTTGAATGCTTTACTGTGTTAACAGTGTGAAAGAACTAGAAGCATAGATATTATCGTTCATTATTATTGTGATTGTATTGATACTCATTCACAGAACTATATATGCAAACTAAGTTCCATTGCCATTAACTTTTCTGGTTCCCTTTCTCCAGGTTTCAAGGCCTTCATTCATACCCTTTTATGGCATAGTCACAATTGAGAGGCGGATTCCTCTTTCCTTGGTGATTGATCTCATTATAGAACAAGGTAATGATGCCACCTCTACATGTATGCTGCATGATTATGTGACTCTTGAGTTATCCTGCATATAATAGGGGTTTTCTCAATATACTTTTATAGCTAGGGGGGAACACTAAGCTGTAATTTGGTTGCAGGTCACTATCAAGTTTCGTTGTCCCTTATTTGGTTCAGTATCAAATTGAAGGGACTTTAGTGTGGGGAAGTTACTATCCATTTCATTATGTACTAGATTGCAGATGTGTGGGTTCTAGACCTCAGTTCTTGTAATTGTTTGTCAAACTTAATATTTCATCTGGGTCTCTGAGTGTGTTAACTACTCATTGGCAAATAGTCAGAGGCTTTTAAATTGAGAAAGACGACCTTGTAGCTGAGCTATGCTCTACTGTACACTTTACTTTTGACTGATTATAGGCCATGCCTGATGAAGTTTTGTTTTGTTTTGATGTTTGCTAGGCTGCTTGCAATCCAAGTATGGACTTAACACTTTCAGAATTGAAAGCATAGCACATGGAAAAGCTGCACCTGTAGATGAACTACGAGTTCAAGGTATTACTAACCCTGCACATCTGAGGAAGGTAAAGCTAACTTCATTTCCTATTTGATTTTCTTGTCATATTTTTAGTTCTCTCGGCCTTCCATGACCAGACAAAAACAATTTTGTTTATTTTTTGTGTTGATATGGTCTGCCTGTGCATAACTGTTGTTGTAAATTTGTTGTTGGCATGCCTTTCAGGTCATAGTAGCCGAAGCTTCAAAGAATATACTGGATACAGGGAAAGGTTGGAAACTTGCTACAACCTACAATACTGAAGGGGGAACTATGTCAAGGATGACATCATTGTCAGAGGGGCCAGTTGTTTTCAAATCACCAAGCAAAAGCTGGAAGGTAAGTTACAATGATTCGGTGTGGAACAACTTACTTTTGTACCAATTTCAATACCAGGCTGGCATGATACGGAATACAAAAAAATACAGAAAACACTGCTTGCAACTCTTACTCCCAATTACATGTAAACAATTAGTTGTGTTGCTTCCTTTTCTGCTGTGCTTATTAGGCCTTATTGCCTATTGTATGCAGATGACAGGTTCACCTCGTTATTCTTCTCTGGAGCACAGAGGGATTGCAGCTAATGAGGCCATACTAAGCAAACTGGAAGAAGTCAGTAGATCAGTGAAGGTATGGGAACTTGTAAATTTCTTCATGGCTTGTCTGTGACGGAGAAGATACCTTCCATCTCCTCTAATGGAAGTTTTTCTGTCTTAACCAGAGAATTGAACTGCTTATTGACAAGCCACAGCCACAGCCATAGCCATAGCTAAATCACAGCCGAAACTAAAAGCTCGCTGTAAATGCTCTTTCTGAAGGGAATCCAAAGGAAAACTATCGTCATTTTCTGTTTCATGGAAAGATTTTTCTTCTGTATATATCTTAGGTTCAATTCATATTTTTGACATTCAATTCATATTTTGATGCTTAAAATTCCAAACCCTTGTTTTTTTTTTTGGGTCTATTATTTGTTTACGATTTTCGCTCCTAAAAGAAAAAAGAAGGATAAATCCTTAACAATAATACAAGTGTTTAAAACAGTTTTAGATAAAACAAATGATTAATAATGTATCAACAAATGAGAAAAAATCAGTCTAATTTTTCTATAATCAACTTAATATTTTGATTTATATAATTTTAAATATATCCCTTAATTGGGCTCCTAATCTAGGACTTAAAGAGCAATAATCAAAAGGTTTAACTTTTTTAATTTAATTTTTAAAATTTAAATTATCAATTCAAATTATTTTAATAATTTTTGTTATTAGAAATTAATTAATTAATTTTTACAAATTATAATTATACATTTTAATGATTTTTTATCAAGATTATAAATCCAAATCCTTGTAATTACATTTATTTATTATTTGCTTACATTTTAGCTCCTACTAAAGGAACTAAAGGGTGAAAAAATCCTTGAACAGGTACGGTTGAATAAAACTTTGTTTAGAGAAAACAAATAATTAATAATTTACTAAAAAATGAGAAATTTTTTTTCAATAATCAATAATTTACTAAAAAATGATTTTTTTTTCAATAATCAATTCAACTAATATTTAAGTTATATCATATTATATTTTCAAGTTTAAAATATAAACATAAGTATTAAACTTTAATATCTTAATATATATATATATATATATGTATCTTAATTTATAAATCTGTATTAAAAATAAACAGTAAATGGTAGAGATCAGACAATGGTAGAGTTATCGGTCACGGTCTAATCGGAAACACGGACCAAAGATTTCTCATCACATCTCCACTACAAAGACGACGACTTGCTCGATCTAACAAACAGAAACACACACTGATGCGAAATCAAAGAAGATTAATGAAAAAGAAACCAACTTTGAAAGGAAAGGAGGAGGAACAACAATGGATGGAATCATCATCAGAGACTTAAATACTGGTAATCAAGAGAAATCAATCCATCATCTTGTTGCAGTTTTCTTCTCATCACTTGATTTCATTTTGTCCCTCCCTCCTTTACTTTGCATGAACAGAAACACAATAAATAGGAGACACAAATTAACCCAAAAAACATAAGACCAAAACCCTAATTTTAGAGAGAGAGAGAGAGACGCAAAGAGTAAAGTGACGGCCTTTGAGTTGACGACGAAAGGAAGGGGGCTGTATATATAGTTGCAGAAACCCTAAGCTCTAATGCTTATTGCTTACGTGCCACTATAATGTCCGTTGGATTGCGTTCCTTTGCTTTTCATATCTACGGTGCTCCTCTTTTCTTCAGTTCCTTGCTTGTTATATCGCCGTCATGAGGGTTTTATTATGTTTAGGTTTGGAACATATCCGTATTATTCAACTTCTAGATAATATTATTTTTGTACGGATGATAGAGGATTTAAAATTAATAATAAATCCCTTATTTGATTATAATACTAAAAAATGTATATTTCGATGTTAAATTATGATTATCATTTAATTAACATTAATACTAAAAAAATTATATTTCAATATTAAATAATGATTATCATTTAATTAAATTAATACTAAAAAATTATATTTCAATATTAAATTATGATTATCATTTAATTAACGTTAACGTTTCGCCTCTTAGAGGATGCTCGAGTTGGTGGAGTGGAGGAGCATGAGGTCAAAAATTTTTGTGTGCGTATCCCCTACTTACACTATCTCAATCGAACTTATCGTACAAGCCTTGTATAGTTCATAATACTTTGTTATCGTAATTTACAAACTATTGCGTCAATCTAAAGGTTTACTTAGTGCTCGTCCAAAAGATAACAATTACAGATTCTTCCGTTCAAAAAAAAAAAAACCCTTAACGTTTCATTTACTAATTTGTTTTTTATTTTATGATATCATTTCAATAAAATTTTATATTAAACTCAATTTATCTTACGTTATGATTTATATCATATTATTTTTAAATAATTACGATTTAAATGATTTAAAGTCTCTTTTCATAACGATATCTTTCTATCTGTTTATTAATGCTTTAAAAATTGTACCCAAAATTAAACCGATAAAATAAGAAGATTAAGTATTAAAATATTTAATTGTACTATATCGTTTTAAAATTGACTAAAGATTAAATAAAATTAAAGAATTTAAAATATGATTGAAATATTATTTTATATTAAAATTTATTTATTTATTTTAATTTATAAAAATTTATTAATTAAAAAAATTTACTGATTAATTAATAAATTAATCATTTTTTAACAAAAAAATTTAAATCAAACAAAAAAGTTAAAAATTAAACCAAAATATTGGAAAATTCAAGATTTTCACAATTGTTGTTCGAATCAATTAGGTTTTTTAATAGTTGATCGTTTGAATAACATTGTAATAAAAAGTGGTGTCAAAAATAATGAAAAAAAAGAGAGTAAATTTTACCTTTATAAGATAGCAATTTATCTCTAATTGGAATAAAACTCTGAAGCTGATATAAAATTTTATTTAGTTTGTCTCTATCATTGAAAGCCTAGCAAAAGACAAAATAGAAGAAATTGAAAGCCTAACCGAAGAATGTAGAGCTAGCAGAGTTCAAGGATGATAACACACTGGAATCGAAAGGTTGGTCTAATTGTTCTTCAGCCTCTATAATGTTGAAAGCAGCCATGAATGCTGACAACAAGGAAGTTGAGAAGCAAGCATCCTAGATTCTGCATCAATCCTGGCTACCTCCAAACTGGTATGACCTACAACACAGGCCTCATGTCTGTTGATACAGCTGCTGCAAATCTTGTAACTTGGCAGGAGGACCCCCAGGCCTCTTTTTTTACTGTAGTTTCTGAACCAAGATTGCTCATGACCAAGGATTAGATACTACATTCAATACAGAATAACTTGGATGTGCTCCAGGTCAAAGAAAATTATGAAACTTCTTGTTTTGTATCATCTGCTGTATAATGGTGGCTAGAAAATCACATCTATAGATTTCCCCCACCATTGATATTTTAACAAGTCTTAGCTACCATATCAAATAAGACACATTCTCTCCCTATATTGAAACAACTTGGCTGAATTCCCCTAAAGGACCAAAGTAAAAGAAAAGATAATCTACACTACTATAAAAATCCTTTAATGGTTACTGAAGTTGTTTGCCCTCTTAGCTGAGCTGAGTGTATTTGAGAGAAGCATGGCTATGGTCATTGGACCTACTCCACCAGGAACTGGAGTGATAGCTGAGGCAACCTTGCTGGCCTCTTCATAACAAACATCCCCTACCAGCCGATAACCTCGACGACTTTTTGCATCCTATAGATACATGCAATGATAAAAGATTCAGAGCAATATCAGCAGCCAAGAACTTTAAAAAGTTAAATCCATCTCCTTATCCTTCAAAGGGAAGTAATGTTCAGCACATCCCTATACATGAAAACACAAAACTTTCCTGACTTAACAATCCAATACACAAAAGTGGGCTCAGCTCACCTCAACTGGATTAATTCCAACATCAATTACTACTGCACCAGGCTTTATCCAGCTTCCCTTCACCATATTTGGTTGTCCTACAGCAGAGATCACAATGTCTGCTTGCTTGGTAATTGCTTCAGGATTTTTGGTCCTAGAATGGACAATACTTACAGTAGCATCTTCTCTCTACAGAAACCAAAAGATCAAGACATGTTAAATAGAAGAAGGATGGAGAGGAAACGCACAAAACCATGTAAGTACTAAGTACAAAATATAACTTCCAATAGGAACAATAGTTACTTGAAGTAACAGAGCAGCTGGCATCCCTACAATGTTGCTCCTACCGATCACTACAGCCTTCTTCCCTTTTATTTGAACTCCATATCTATGCAGTAACTCTATGCAGCCTTTAGGTGTGCAAGGAACAAATAGCGGTTCTCTTCCTCGCATGGCAAGTCTGCCAATGTTCACAGGGTGGAAGCCATCCACATCCTTTTCAATGCTGACAGCATTCAGAACATTTTCCTCATCCATATGCTGATACAAAGAGATTCACATTTCAATACAGATAGATAGATATCAAGAATATATCCAACTTCTCATCAAACCATATTTCAATTTCAACAAAGACAGACTCATGAAGCAATACACTGTTTTTAAGACATAATTTAGAATCAGACCGGAGGCAGAGGCAACTGCACAAGAATTCCATGAACTGAAGGATCATCATTGAAACCAGATATAAATTTGATCACTTCATCTTCTGGTGAATCTGCAGGCAAATGCACGTCAAAAGAATTGATCCCAACAGATTCACAAGCTTTCTTCTTCTTTCGAACATAAGTAGCAGAGTCTTTCCTGTCCCCAACAAGCACTACCGCCAAACCAGGAACCACACCAATTGCAGCTTTCATTCTCGACACTTCACTAGCAATCTCCTCTGTGAGTTGCTTGGCCACCATTTTCCCATCAATTACTTTAGCAGAACCATCACCAGCAGCTACACAAGAAACAAAGGAATTTCCGTTATGACACACACATGTTTGATAAAATGCTTCAACGAAAAAGAAAATCGCTTCATTAGGCTCACCGCTTACGACCGGAGACAAAGCGATGGAAGAGTGGACGGCGGTGAGGGGCCTCAGGTGAGTGGGGGGTGGCCGGGGAAGAGGGCCTACCAAGTGGCGGAGTAAGAGAACGCCATTCAGGCGACGAAAAGGAAAAAGTCGAGCCGTTGCAGAGGATGATGTATCGCTTAATGCCAAAGAAGCCATTCGAGACTTTCGATATTTGGGGCAATGTGAAACGAAATGTGTCGAAGTGTTAATCCATTAAAAGAGTTTCTGTAGCGTTTCTATAATTTGTTATTTACAAAAAAAAATTGCAAAACCTTTTTCTCAATAAGTTAAAAAATATTAAACTTTATATAAAAGTCTAAATTTATATAAGATCTAAATATAAATTCGACTTATTCTAATTATTTATATTTTTAAATTAAAAATAAAAAATAATATCATTTTACTAAAAAATAATGTTATTTTCTTAAAATTTTCAAGTTTGAAACGAGCGGCGCTTAAATTGCCCGAGCTCTTTGACTTCAAATCAAGCCGGGTCAAACTTATTGTCAACTCTAATTACATCCAAATTACAATAAAAAAACTTATAATTACTATTCTTCAAATGCAACCACAAAAAAAATAACAATATCATTCAGTAAAATTATTAAAGAAATTATTTTAGAATGACTCGTATAAAAATAAATAAATCAATCAATCAAACAAATCATTTCGAGAACAAATAATAATATATTATTCTTTACATGCTTACTAAATAAATCTAAAAAAAAATCGTGCTTCGAGTAAGACTAGATGTTTAGAACTCCGGTTTACATTTTGTGTGAAAAGTATGCTCAGATAACAATGGATGTAACTTATCATCAACACTGTAACAAAGAAAATTTACAATTCAGAACACAAAATTCAGTTAATCTCAACATATAGTTTTTCCTGGAAAAAAAGATCCTTCAAAATTTTAACTTGCTGAAGAATTTGATCCATCATGATTGATAGTGGATGTTCTCAAAATCCTGTACAAGTTTTGTTCAATGAAATTCAAAATCCCTGTACATTTCTCTGTAGTATATTGGTTTGGTTTTCCTTGTATTATTCAATTTTTATACCTACATGGGCCAACTTTTATATAGCCAGTGTTCCTTCAGTAACTTGGTTATCATCTGAAGAATCTGGGACAGGAGCTTTCTGTTTAGTCATGACTCGAGAAAATCCGTAACCAAGTGAGCTTCCGCTAGCTTGACAGAGCTGCAAAAAGGTTCACAGTTCTCCAGATGTCGGGTACAATCAGAGAAGATAAACATGGTGTGTGGGAATTGGAATTCTGAAAGAGAAAAAAAATCACCTCAGCAAGCTCAGACAAGTGACGGGACCGAAATTCGTTGATGGTCGCCGCTATCTCCGACGTGGGTAGTTTAGCCTGAAGAAGTACATAGAATAACTAGGCATTAAAAACAGTATTTATGATGTTGAGTTCCCCTTAGAAACAGCTAATGACAAGCAACATAAAAGAACATTAATCCTTTTACCTGTGCCAGAACAGCAGCAGCCAATTGTAGACTTGGTTCCAGTGTTTCGGGAACAACCTGCAAAATATTTGTTTCAAATGAGATATGGATGTGTGACATCAACAAGCTAAGCACATACTTCTGGTTTCTAGCATGTTATAAGGAGAAGGAAACTCAATAGAAAGCAGCATTACTGCAGTAGCCCCGGCCTTTTCTAAATTCAGGCCATGATCAACGTCGTGTGCTCTGACAAAAGTCTTCACGTTGGGAAAGTACTTGTTCAAAGCCCAAACAGTTCTATAATTTGCACCGGGTGTATCTAAAGTTATTGCCGCAGCACATGCTCTCTCAGCACCAACTTTATGAAGAACCTGTTCATGGAATTTAAAAAACATGTCAGACATTGGACTTGCACCTTGGACAATTCATACGGCATTTGGCCTTACCTCTCTACTTCCAGCATCTCCGAAGTACACGGGAAGGTCCAGGGCTCGCCCCATTGCCACTCTATCACTGCAAAGAAGTAAATTATCTATTTCACAGCAAGTAGTGGCATCTATCCCACAAATTCACTAAATAATTGTAGCAATCAATCGTGCAGCCATTGTCCCTGCACGAACATCTTTTTAACTTTCGAGGAATCAAGAATCTCTGAATGGCCATGAAGTGCAAGTACTTCTACATTGATGGGCTAACACAGTTGTATAATTAAGAAGTACCAATTTCTCAGCTTCATTGATTTTTTTTTCTTATCTTCCATGAAAAGGCACTAAAATCCATTCTGCTGAAGTAAAGTGTAAAACTGACATGTCAATAGGAAAAACAGGGATACAACTGTCATTTCAATTGCATTAAAAGCATGAATATGCATATAGTATCAAAATATTTGCCTTACCTCCTCACATCAAGAGCAACAAATGGAATCAACCGTTCTGAAAGAAGCTGTGCAATAATCTGCCCAACCCAAATAAGAGCCAATAGTCACAAGGTTGTTATTGTGTACTAGATTAAAATAGAAATGCATGCAAATGACTTTAATCAAATGCATTAAAAGATATTTAAAATTGCAACTCAACCTGGCCAACACGTCCAAATCCACAGAGGATAATATGATCTTGCAAATCATCTGTCTGTAAGAGAAAGATGTATCAGAACATAAACATGATGTCCATAATTTCCATGTAAACCAAAAGCAAACAAGAATCAGATCACTTGAACGAGAAAGGACATGTTTATAGATGGTGCCCAAAAAGCAAATCGTTCCTGACCGGACATTTCAGAAAGAAGCCCTTGGTATAAGGTCTGTTTATTATTTGGCATTCAATTGAAGGTTTACCAATTACCACGGTGTGGACCAAAGAAAAACTGATTTTTGTTATAGGCAATAGTACACGCCCCTTAAGAGGTTGATCAGCTCAAAGTCTGAAACTGAACAGCATACCAAAACAAGTTCCAAAGAATTAAGTCAACATCCTGTGATCAATTTTTCTTGTGCGATTCTTCCCTTCTCAATGTCATAGCAGGAACTAATATCTACTTGGGAGTATCAAAGTCATCCAAGTTGCACCATATTTGCAACATCCTTCTTGGTTTTACACAAGAAATTTCATTTCTGGTTTTCCACCATACCAACAAGCTGTGGAACAGTCATCATGCCACTAGTAAAACACTAACTGAAGTACCTAGACAACACCAAGGACTAAGCTTTTGACCTTCAATGTACAGTTACAAATTCATATTTTAGCTTTACCTCACTCTCAACAGGTAGCAAGCTTCGAACATCATGCAGCTCAAAGCGAGAGGCAATCAACTGGCCTCCAGCAGCAAGCCATGGTGTGAGTGCCATTGAGATCCCCACAACAAGAAATAGCAAGGATGATAGTTGAGGAGACATTATACCCTGCAGAAGAAAGTATTTAAGAGAGCAATAATTTTACAACCAATAAGGTTTATTATTTTTGCTGGCAAAAACCATAAGAACAATATGTTTCGATAACCATAGTACCCAATGTCACATAAACCGTGTTAGTAAAATCTGACAACCAAGTGAGAAAACATTTAGCTAACAACACAACAAACCTGATTAACAGCCTCCCCAAAAGCCACGAATGCAAATTCTCCACCAGGAGCGAGAAGAAGACCAACCCTCATTGCAGATATTACTGAGATCCCAAAAAGCTTACCAACTAAAGTAACCAATATAGCCTTGCCTCCAATTAAGAGTCCTAGTGTCCCCATAATGACTGGAAAATTTGAAAGAAGAAGTTTTGGATCAATAGACATTCCAACCTGAGAACACAAGAAATCACTTGTTAAGGCTAGTACTAAGGAATTATATTTATATTAATGTCGAATGCATGGGATCTAGAAGCAAACAAAGTATAGTTACATAAGCATGCAATTCTTCCAAGTGCAGTAATATAACCATCTTGTGAAATTACAAGATAGGCCATCAGGCCTGAAAATAAAAGTCGTACACTACTCAGATGAAAAAGGCTAGATATGTAAGTAGCTATGACACAGAAACAACCAACAAGTCACTTAGAACAAGACATTGGGTAAATCTTGTATAATACTCCAATTTCAAATGCCTACCGTCATGAAGAAGAGGCCCAACAGAAGGCCACGGTATGGAGCAATATCTGATTCAACCTGTAAAGAAAATTCAGTTTCTGCAAGAAGCAAACCGGCCAGAAAGGCTCCTAGTGCCATTGAAAGTCCAGCCTGTTCCAGAAAAAAAGTTAAAGACACAAATTTGTTAGGACTATTAAAAAAAAAGTTAACAATTTACAACATTTCCATACCCTGGCTGTAAGTAGACTTGTCCCCAGAATCACAAGAAGTGTATTGGCAGAGAATATCTCTGCATTTTGATTCTCTGCAATTTGCTTATATATTGGTCGAAGCAACTGCAGAAAGCACAAAAAAAAAGGGAATATAAAAATAGGCACAAGATGTATTTACAATGAGAAGAGACAGATAACAAATTTGCAGTAAATAGTCATACAATTTTTTGATTCCACAATCCCACCCTTTTAGCTGCCGGTCATTTTATAGTATAGACATTAATGGGGTCATCCTGTAATTGCATTCTCATTTACACTAAAAACACTTCTTTTAATCATGTTTAGACCTTAGAACGCTCACCCACTGGCTACTTGCAAACTGCAAAAAGCTAATCCACCAGTAAACCTAACGGATATGAAGAAAAAAGGAGCTTCTTCGTAGAAAATTGAATGATTCTTAGCTTAATGAAACAATGATGTGTCAACTTGCACATTTTATGGGGCACAAGATACATATCTTTGGCAGTAGAATCAATGGCCCACTTTATATTACAGCACACTGAAAATTAGCCATTAGTTTTTTCTGTGAAACTCATGGATCATATTACTGTTAAAGAACACTATCTTGGAAGGATCAATGCCCCTTCAACTACTCAGCGTGATAAATTTAAGCAACATAAAGAGTTACCAAGCGTCCCCCAGCAATTATGGCAGTGATGGCAACTGCTGCCTTAACAGCAGCTACCCCAAGCGCTTCAGCAATGGCTTGAAAACCAACCTGAAAACCAGTAGATGTGCAATGAGCAACAATAAAATGACCACTACAAGAGTCAAATGTCAACTGAAGAAAAAGGTTCAAACTATTGTAACTTCTTGCATTCTAGATTCTCGGGACATATTGCAATCAAGATCGCAATATATTTTAGCTAGTATGATTCTTTGTATGGAGTTGTGTAATAGCTTTTGCTAAGGTAATATAATATTATTTTAACTTTAAAAAAATTTCTTTGCAGAATGAATCCATGAACAAAGCTATCATTCTTTTGCATATACTTTAGATACTCTTGCTAAATTTGATCAATTGATATGGTGTGCATTACTTAGGCCAACATAAAAAATAAGGACACCTATGTGTACATAAGTGCTAGCAACATATCTATAATAAATCAAGTTTCTTCCAGTATTTATCATAGGCAAATGAAATCATTTTAAAAGATAAACAATAATATAATTTATGAAAATTACTTGCCAGTGACACTTTAAACAAATTAATTCTATTATATAATAGCTTTTAACAAATAATGAGCAGGACGCCCAAATATCTAAACACCTTGTAGAAACTTTTCAACATGAAAATTAGTTGATGTGGATGATTTTTGTTGGAAGAAGTTATCATCATAGGAGTTTAAAGTTTATTAGTATTTTTATCTAATTAGTAGTTTAAGTTTATTAGTATTACTACGTAATTAGTAGTTTAAGTTTGTTAGTATTACTACCTAGTTAGGAGTTTTAAGTTTGTTAGTATTACTAGGAGTTTAGTAATTAGTAGTTTAAGTTTGTTAGTATTACTACCTAGTTAGGAGTTTAAGTTTGTTAATTTGTTTTCCTTTTTGAGTTCAAACATTGTCTTTCTTTTGCCTATATATATAGGCAGGTATTATGCAATAAGAAGCAAGCAATATTCATCTTAATTTAGTTCATAATAGCAGTAGTTTTAGAATAACTTTGTTCTCTTTTCTTTACCAAGAAAGGTTCTTCAAAGAAAGGAAGAAATACCAACAAGGGAAAAGAGGTGGACTTCAATGTTAATCGTCCAATGACAAGGTCCTTTTCTCTTTTCTCTACCAAGATAGGTTCTTCAAAGAAAGGAAGAAATACCAACTTAACAATCTCGTCAAGTTGTTACGGGCCCGAGAATAGGACCTGATCACTGGACGATTAATAGTGAAGTCCACCTCTTTTCCCTTGTTTTCTTCCTTTCTTTGAAGAACCTATCTTGGTAGAGAAAAGAGAACAAAGCTATTCTAAAACTAATACTATTATGAACTAAATTAAGATGAATATTGCTTGCTTCTTATTGCATAATACCTGCCTATATATATAGGAAAAAGAAAGACAATGTTTGAACTCAAAAAGGAAAACTAATTCCCACTTAAATTAGGACTCTAAGTAAATACTAATAAATTTTAAACTCCTACGATGATAACTTCTTCCAACAAAAATCATCCACATCATTAGTGATCCTCTGTTTTTCCCTTCCCTTAATGATATTAGCGTGAGAAATCATCAGTGCCACTTTAAACAAATTAATCATGTTATACAGTAGCTTTTAACAGATAATATGTGCAGGACGCCCAAATATCTAAACGCCTTGTAGAAACTTTTCCACATGAAAATTAGTGTTCCTTTGTTTTCCCCTTTCCTTCATGATTATAGCATGAGAAATCAACATCGACCAAATTGTAAGCACTAAGAAGAATTCATGAAAACTTACTCCTCCTTTAGATGAATTTGGAGAGATAAGAGGTATGAGTATTAGCAAGACAACAACAGCCAAATCCTGAAAAGAAAGAAAAAGCAAAAAGGACTGCTAGTTAAGATTTTTTGAAAATTAAATATGATCCTAAAAGGCAAACCATTGATAGGACAAAAAATTCACAACAGCAATGAGAGAGTTCATCTAGGTATGTATAGATATGGAATTGGAAGAACCATCCACTATGTGATTGAGGAAAAGGTGGATTTCTATAATTCGTCTGAGAATGGGAAAAGATAGAAATATACAGGTTAAAGTATCTTCAGCAGGATAATATATACAGGTCCAGCAATTCCATGCCTTGTCTATATTTTGAATTCTTTTGAATTCAATATCACATCGAAATGAATGGATGGCTTGCCACAAGCAAGAAAGATTTGAGAAAAAGCAAAAATGATATAAAATTTGCATAAGGAAACACAATGTCCTGAAATTCTATAAATACCTGAAATAGTAAGACAGAGAATGTAGCTCGCCCATGGCGTGATGTGCTTTCACCTCGCTCCTGCAACACCTGCAAAGTAATACATTTTCATTAACTGTCTGGCCACCAAAAGAACACTGACAGCAGGTCTTTGCAGACTGCACTATGAGGCTGACATTACCAAATGCATACACCTAGCAAAGTTAGCCAAACCTTTGACTAATGGGCATTCAGAAACTCAAAATTCAAACATAATTTAGCAAGCCTTTATTAAATCTGGAAAAAGTTTCTCTAATTTGACCGTCCCCTTTCTTTACTAAGAAACTTTGGCTAGACAAAAGTAGCAAAACTTTGCATTTAGAACAAAATGTGCCTAAGCTGTTACCTGCAGGACAACAGCAGTGGAAGACAACGCCAGACCATTCCCAATCACAATAGCAGCTGGACCCGGCAAGCCAGCAACAAAATGAGCAACCAAGCCAACGGCAAATGCTGTTGCCAAGACCTGCATCATTCCCACAGAGAATGTAAATCAGCAAATTGTATGACAAATACTAAGGATAGTATGATCCAGAATAACAAGGGAAGCAAGGAACTCCAATCACCTGGGCAGATCCTAATCCAAAAACATATTTCTTCATGGAACTAAGCCTTTCAACAGAGAGCTGCAAGAGCAGAAGAAACTTTCAGTGTTAACGTTTTTTATCACAGTGGAGATTTAATCAAAACATAAAAGGCTTGATTAAGGAAACTCTTACCTCAAGGCCAATATTAAACAACAAGAAAACAACTCCGAACTCAGCAATTGCCTTTGTTCCATGTACATGACGAATAATAGAGAGACCATAAGGCCCAATCAAGATGCCAGCAGCCAAGTAACCAAGGACGGGACTACCTAAAATTGCAGAACAAATGAAATTTGGCAAGTAATATCTTAAACATACACCTCAATTTTTGATAAAGAAAAAATGATATTGATGTGCAGACTAGTTTCAATAAAGCACATAGGAACACATGTGACAGAAGTGGTAAATGCAAAAGAAAAGCTTATAGTATATGAATAAGCAAAAAAATTTACTTAATCCACTTGAAATGAAAAGAATCTTAAACACTGAAATTTTATAAAATAAAGAATATAATTTACCTCCGGGAATTTTCTGAAATATGGGCACAAATATAACACTAGCAAGGAGTAACCACAACACATCAAACAGAGATGCTTCTTCCTCGTTCATCTATCAATAAGGATCAAAGAAATCTAATTAGAAACTACTAAATGAACTGAACTTAAGCCAAAAACCAGAATTGAAGCGCAATAAAATATATGCCTCTTGCTGTGGAAGCATTGCAAGTAGCTTAGTAAGTCTCATTGGGAGTTTCTGCATATCACGAATCAGAGGCTTTGCACTTGTTGAAACTTCTTCAATGCTAGTAGTAATAATATCCTGTTGGTGGAGCATCGATGCAGTCCTTTCTACTCGATTAGAATATAAAGCTATCCTGCTCCCAGTTAAGCAGATTGAGATCAAATTCCAATGATAGGATGAAAGGAGAAACGTTTATAGTGATAAGAATAAAAAGAAAAGCTATAGTATACATACCCTCCTCCAAATAATAATAGCCCAAAAACCAACTTTGGCAATTGCTTCCTTGCAGAATCCATGATGCCTTGGAAAACTAAGGCTGGTGTGAATTCTTTCCCATCTACATCAAAAGAGAAGAAGGATGCTGAAAAAAAGCGAGAAGATTTCTTCAACGATGCCTTTGGAGAATTAGGTTGCGAGGGTGAACCCTCCCTAGTCAAATCCTTCTGCATTTCCAGTTTTTTGGTTTGAACCCCGCCCTTTGACTTTTCTGATTCTACTTCTGCGTCCTTAAGAGAATCCAAACTTAGTTTCCCATTCTCTTGATCGCTCAAATCATCAGAGTGACTTAACTCTTCAGTTCTCTGGCTGGCTTGATCAGAAAGTCTATCTCGTGAGGTCTCACCAACTAGATCATCACTACTAATTGACAAATCTATTTCTTTTTCATCAGCCACTTTACTTCCACCACCCACCTTGTCCTGCTCCAGAGCAGCCTCCTCACCAGATACATAATCCTGGACTGCTTCAAGGGTATCAGCAATAGAATTGACAAGAGATTTATCTGCTCTCTGTAATGCAATTTCTGCATCATTTACTCTTTGTGCAGCTTCGAGTTCAAATGCAACAGCCTGTTCTGCTAACTGCATGATATTTGTAACATCCTCCTCAGCTTTCAAAGCATTCATCTGTGCTTTTTTAGCAATCTCATTTAACCTATCAGCTTCTTTCTGCAGTTCTTCCTTTTTAGTTTGTATACGGCTTAACTCTGCCTCAGAGTTCGTCAAATTTCCTTGACATTCATGAATATCTTTCTGAGCAGCCAAAAGTGCTTCATTCTCTCCACCAACAACAGCTTCAGTATCACTATCACTAGAACCATCTTCTTCATCAGACCCGCCCATTTTAATCTCTAATGATTCCAATGCCACCTTAAATCTAGCTTCAGCCAAAGCAAGTGCCATGGTTGCCTTCTGAACAGCTTCTGTAGCAACACCTTCTTCATTCACAATATCTTGTATCATATCAAGAGTCAAATTGACGTTATCCCAGGCATCGGCAGCCTCATCTTTCAAAGCAATAGCAGTCTCCGAAAACCTTTGAGCTTTTTCCTCGAACATAGCACTATTAAGCCTAGCATTTTCCAATTCAGTCATTGCATTTTGCAACATCTCCCTTAATTCCTCTAAACTAGGCGCCTCCACTTCCTCTTTTGCCTCAACCACTTCACCATCCAAACCACTAGATTCAACACCATCATTAACTCCCACCACTTTAGAACCCTCCTCAACAGTCTCCGTGACCTCCATAAGACCATTCCCATTAACATACGCTAAAGAATCACTCCCTTGACACAAGGACTTAACATCCCTAAACACCTCACAACAACCACCAAAACTACAAAACAACGACCTACTCGTACACGACGCACTCCACAAACGCCGCCCTCCTCTAAAACCCAAACTCGAGTTAAAGCAAACACTCGTCTTCAGCTTCTTCGACGACCACCTATTCCTCGGAACATCACAACTATACCTCGAACAAAACGGAATCGAGTTCTTGTAAGTCCCAACTTGGCGCCTAGCGAAAACATTTGGTTGGTTGTACATACCGCGCGTAACATCCATTTCCATACACCTCAATCAATCAAATCAAGTGAGTACAAATTACACTTCAACAAACAGAAAAGAAAACAGTTATCACCCCCACACTCTCCTAGACATTTAATCAAACACCTTAAAAGTAGTACAGGCGGCACTAACGATCAAAGCCAAGTGAGAAATCAATGGCGGAACTGAATTGAAAAAAAAGAGAGAGAGAATTAAAAAAAACTGACACAACTGAGTACAAATCAACGTGAGCCTTTTCTCTAATTTGCCAAACAGCAACTGCCATAGAAATGTTGACTCATTTCCCTTTCTCTCTCTTCTTTCTCACTCTACTGTGTTCCGGTTTTCTTATATATTTTCTCGTCTTCATAATTTCCGTTCAGTTTCTTTGTCTTTGAATCATTATTAGTTTATTTGGTTAATTACACGTGGGATTAAATTATTGGTTGATTAGTCAGTTCTGGTGTTCTGCAAATTTACCACAATACCCTTCTAAAGGGTCAGGTGGTTCTCACGGATGCCAACGAATATCCCGTTGGAATCTGTTTTGGGCTCTCGTTCTCAATAATGTTTTCGTGACAGAAATGGGCTTTGGGCCTATGATCTTTCTTGTTTGTTAATATCATATTTAATATTTCACGGATAACTTAAAATTAAAATAATATTATTTTAATCTGTAAATATTAAATAAGTTTAATATATTTCAAATTCAAATTCGAGCTAAAGCCTTGAACAATCCTCAAAACATAATTTTGACTAATTTAACT
Organism: Erythroxylum domingense; assembly: GCA_025594535.1. Classification (NCBI taxonomy): domain Eukaryota; kingdom Viridiplantae; phylum Streptophyta; class Magnoliopsida; order Malpighiales; family Erythroxylaceae; genus Erythroxylum; species Erythroxylum domingense. The sequence goes on along the minus strand of JANQBM010000009.1, from coordinate 26,281,296 downwards.
TAAAATTAAAAAATAAATTAAATTCTAATATTCATT
>JANQBM010000009.1:26125439-26136593 GCA_025594535.1 Erythroxylum domingense | reverse complement strand
CCCCCCCCCCCCCCCCCCCCCCCCCCCCCCCCCCCCCCCCCCCCCCCCCCGCGAGGAAACCGTCCACTAACGTTATCTCCACAACACACCAACACATTCACTTATGTTTTCAAATGTTTAAATTCTTTTTGCACATTTAAATGCAGCTCCTTTATTTCAGGTAGACCGGTTGGAAACTTTTGTATTTAAACTATTAAAAGTATGAATGAAAGAGGGATTTGGAATTCAGCAAAATTATCTATAGTGATTCTCGCCCAAAAGAGAAAACTTCTTAAATATTTTTCCAACTTTTGACGGGGACCTATCAACCAAGCACACAAAACCAGTTCTAACCCTTAACAGTTTTCAAAAGGGAGGAGACGGCGGTGGCCCATCGGAATGTGACCTGAAGTACCACGACGACAACACACCGATTGTGGCACTATCCATGGGTTAGTTCAAGGGGAAAGGCAAGTGTTTTCACAACATAACCATTCGTGGCAATGGACGTAGCGTGAAGGCTATGGTTGTGGAGGAGTGTGACTCAAGAGTCGGGCGCGACGAGGCTCACGATTATCAACCACCATGCGCTAACAACATTGTTGATGCCACCAAAGCTGTGTGGAAAGGCTTAGGCGCACCTTATAGCTAATGGGGTCAGCTCGACATCGCTTGGTCCAATGCTTAACGTGGTTTCTTTAATGGATTACGAGCTTACTCTTCTCGTTGTTCAATCCATCAACAGAATTGTTTGAGACTATTATTGACTCACTTCAGATCAATTAATAAGATTCAACATTTCGATTTGACATAAGTTTTAATCTTTGGATTGTAGTTTAAGTTGCAATTATAGGTTATTATCAAAGTTTTAAAAACTAAACAAGTTGTGCTGATTTAACAGTAAAAATTTTGAACTAACTAATGTTGGAATTATGCCCATGACCTAATCATTATGTAATTGATTGAACACATATGCTTTGTAATTATTAACTTTGTTTAATAACATGACAAATGATTATATTATTATATTATGTTTATTACTTTTATCCTAATATGATAAGTCCTTGATTAAATTTATGCACTTGTCATCATAATGAAGATTATGATAATTGGAGTCAAGTCTTTAGGGTTTAATCTAAAATTGTTCTTGATCATAGGATCATCAAATAAAGACTTTAATGATTCGGTTAGATCAATATATATGTAATAGTATCTATTGGATGGATATTAGTAGATCTCATTTACTAAGTTACATATATAGATGATGCATATGGAGATATGATCATTGAACTGACCAAACTGAGAATTCCCAATGGTTAATATTACCTATAAACTGTCAAGTAGGATATTCTTATAAGGATTTAAATGTATAATTTTCCTTTGACCTGAGATCATCATAGTAATCAATAGGTCACTTATTATGTTTTGATATCAGACACCTAGTGTGTAAAATTCTAGTTGAATGATCATTGAATATAATTAAGTACCTATCTGGTTAGTGATGAGTCAAGATAGGATCCATCTACTCTAGGTAATGAGTTTGAGCTCTATGTTGTCATTAATTTTAATGGTTGTTTCAAGACCTTAGCCAGGGCGATTGAATGAATTAAGAAAAAAGTTTCTTAAGTCATTCATCAATCATTAATGATCGACATGTAACATAGTTGGTTATCTAATAGGGTTTGACAGTTAAATCATACCTTAGGATAATCCGGAATTGTAATGATGGAAGGTAATAATACATTATCCTTAACCAGGTTCCGTCTTTATAAGGTTGTTACTTCACACTATCCGGTTGTTAAGGAGTGTTGTTAGATGCCAACCTTGATTAGTAATTAATTTAGATTAATTACTACTGACTTAGTGATGAACCTATGTGGTCACACACTTACGAGTGTAATATTTCCTGTTTATGATTATTTAATATATTATGAGATAATTTATTAAATAATCTATATGACATATTATTATATTTTTTGTTAGCACATAAAATATAATTAATAGTGGTAATTCTCTTGTATAAAATAAAAGAAAAAATAAAATAGTTTTGTTTTATTTCACTTATAAATAATAATTATTATTAAAAAAAACAAAAGACGTCAGATGGTTGGCGTGGGTGATGTTTTGGTTTTACATTTCAAACCAAAATGAAACGATATGTTGGGTCATGGTTTTCAAGTTTTAAAACTTGAAAAAAGTTAAAAGAGATATGGACGTTATCATCTTTAATTTTTTGGTTCATGCACTACGTACATCGATAAGTGAAAGAGAAAATGAAGATATAAGAAATGTTCTTTGATTTTCGTTCTTTGTAAGGAAAATAAATAAGAGAAAATTTGTTTTCTCTGTTCTTTAAATTTATTTATAGTCATATTAAGTGTTGAAAGCAGGATGTATTTTTCGGTGTAGAGTACATAGAGATTTTGTATTTTCGAAGTTCATTACCCGTTAATCCTCACCAATTACAGGTATGTGGTTTTGCCTATTCTTGTTATTAGTATGAATGTTAAACGCAATAGATATATACAGGATTACAAATTTTTTTATTTCCACTACGTATGTGATCTTTTAACTAATCTTTTTGTTCGGTTATTAACTTTACAATTTAATTTAGTTTAATAATCTTTATTATTAAAAATGATAAGTTTATTAATTAATCAGTTAGTTTTTGTAAATTAATTATTTTTTATAAATTAAAATAAATCATTTTATTTTTATTTAACAGTTTTATTTTTCAATTAAACTTTAAATTTTTTGATGTGTAAAGATAGTCTTCTTCAATCATTTTTTAAAATTATTTAATTTTTAACTGATTTTACAATAGTCTAATGCTTGTTGAATCTTAAACACCTTATTTTATAGGTTTAACTTCCAATCCGATTTTTAAAACATTAGTTATTATATCAAATTGTGGATGATACAAATGTAATTATAGATGATGCAATGTAACTATGAGTAATGCATACATGCACAACATTATCGTCGACAACAAATTAAAAAGTAATGAACTTTTTTAGGTGTTTTAATTTCGTGTTTATTTTTTAAAAATTTTTATTTAAGTGTGTAATTTTAAAAAAAATGTAATAATTCAATTTATAAAGTTGTTTTCGGTAATATTTTATTGATGTGGTTAATGGAACAACATAAATACTGTCATTCGAAGGGGTTACATGGCTTATTGTTAAGCTTAAATACACTCGACCTACAAAATATTTTTAAGTTTACGTTTGGGTCTTGACTCGATCAATTGTCATATCTAACACATCGAACAAGTGAATCGATTGCCCTTGTGTTTCAAGTCAATCCATTTGCAGGTGTAGTACACCATGAAGTAGACAACTTAGGGCTACAGCTGATAAGTGTGAATTGGAGAATGAGTGTTTTATGTTGGAAAGAAAGAAAAAGGCGCAGGAAGAATCTAGATGACAGACACTTAAGCCTTTTAGGACGCAATGAATCTAGGCTAATAAAAGATAATATGGTTAAAGTTTCAATGGATGGGCTGTCCTGTCTGTAATCTCTGTTTCAGACAGACTGCAACTTCTAGTTCTTGTCTTGTGAAAATGACTTTGTGTCCGAACAATTAAAAAATAGAACTATCTACTAAGACTTCACAAGTCAGAATAGTCAATAAATGATAATTATATAACTAGTTTTAGGGGTGAAAAACAAACTTTAGAAAAACGTTTTAATTTTTAAAATTTTCGAAAAGACTTGTTTTAGTCGGACTTCAATTATTATTAACAATATGCCTTTGAGTGTTACATTGCAAGTGGCAGCGGTTCCTAGCTCGAAGGATAGTCGAGGAGAAGACATCATCTATTGGACACATATGTTACGAAAAATACAAACAACGTTTTCCCTTTACTTAGTTTCGACAATTAAGTTTTCTGATATAGAGGATCTATTTTAGTAGCAACTATAGAGCATACGATTTAATCAACTAATAAACTAAGTTGTAATTGTGTAAAATGGAATTGCGCCAATAATCAAATGGACACGAAGATTTAACATGGTTCACCCAAATGTTGAGTTACGTCCACATAACACATTCAGAAAAATACTCCCATTATTAAAATAGTAGGTACAAAGAAAGTTTCACAACAGTTCACAGATGAGTACTACCCAAAAATAGTGGCAGTCTCAATATCTCTCAAAGAATACCTTACAATAATTTTTCTTACTATTTTATCACTCATACTTTTAGGAACCTCTTAAAAGTTCAACTCTCTTTCTCTTTTATTTTTCTCTCTGCCTTAAATCTCTCTTTGCCTTGGCTCTCTATATTGTGTTATTCTTTAACATAACGGAGGAGGCCTTATATAGGCATCCAATGTGCAGAATTTCAACAAAAAACACGTCAAAGTTCAACAAACTTTGCTGATTTTTCAACAAAGTTTGGCAGCAGCGCATATGTGGCTGCTGCTTTGGCTATTCCCTTTTTTTATTAATATGTGGTGGGTCCCTCATATGGGAGGAACTCACCTAACAATTCTCCCCCTTCCAACTATATAGGGAGATCCACCATTCTGGCAGTAAGTGGACAGTATTCGAATTTACCCCTTGTGAGAATCTTTGTTAACATATATGATCCATTCTCATCAGTATGGATCTTTTCAAGTTGTAACTGCTTCATCTCCAATACGTCTCTGATTCAGTGATATCTCATATCTGTATGCTTCGATCTTGAGTGAAAGGAAGAATTCTTTTCAAGGTGAATTGCACTTTGACTGTCACAAAACAACTTGTATTTTTCTTGATGGAAACCAAGTTCATTTAAGAACTTCTTCATCCGTAGCAATTTCTTACAAGCTTCAATTGTTGCGATAAATTCTGCTTCTGTAGTAAAAAGAGCAACACATTTTTGCAACCTTGACTGCTATGACACTGCTCCCCCTGCAAAAGTAATCAGATATCCTGATGTAGATTTTCTCGAATCAGCATCATCAGCTATATCTGCATCATTACAACCAGTTAACATAGGTTTAATATCTCCATAACATAACATATTTTGGAGGTGCCACGAAGATATCTAAGAATCCACTTTACTGCAGCCCAATGTTTCTTTCCAGGATTTGAAAGAAACCGACTCACTACTCCAACTGAGTGAGCAATATATGGCCGTGTGCATACCATAACATACATCAAACTACCAACATCTAAGGAATATGGAATCCGCTCCATCTCTTCCTTCTCTTCTTCTGTGGAAGGACTCTACTTCGAACTTAATCTAAAGTGATTAGCAAGAGGACAGCTAACCGCTTTAGCGTTTTCCATGTTGAACTTCTGAAGCACTTTCTCAATGTACTTCTCCTGTGATAACCACAATTTCTTGGTATTTCTATCTCTGATTATCTTTATGGCTAGAATCTGATTTGCTGGACCTAAGTCTTTCATGGCAAAAGACTTACTCAATTCCTTCTTCAAGCTGTCAATTCTTGAAGTATTCTATCCAACAATTAACATATCATCCACATAGAGTAAAAAGATGATAAAATCATTAAAGAATTTTTGGACAAAAATATAGTGATCAGAATTCGTCTTTTTGTATCCTTACTCCCCCATAACAGACTCAAATTTCTTGTACTACTATCTCAATGCTTGCTTTAAGCCGTACAAACTTTTATTTAGTTTGCCAACATAGTCCTCTTTTCTTTTTTCCTCAAAACCCTCTGGTTGCTCCATATAAATTTCTTCTTCTAAATCGCTATAAAGGCAATCTTTAGATCCATTAGCTCAACCTCTAGTTGAGGCTCGCTGCTAATCTCAGCACCATTTGAATGGATGTCATTTTCACCACCGATGAAAAATTTTCTTCAAAATCAATGCCTTTTCTTTGACTGAATCCCTTGACAACCAACCTTGCTTTGAATTTTGGATGCAATCCCTTTTCATCATGCTTGATCCGGTACACCCATCTATTCTTCAAAGCTTTCTTACCTTCTGGCAACTCCACCAGCTCAAATGTTTTGTTCCCATGTAAGAATTTCATCTTATCTTGCATATCCTCAATCTATTTCTTCTTGTGTTCACTATCCATAGCTTTTTCAAAGCTCTGAGGTTCTCCTTCATCAATTAACAACACATACTCATCAGTATGATATCTAGTAGAAGGTTGTTGAATTCTACCAAATCTCCTTTCTGGAACAGAAGAAGTTGCAGGCACTGGTGGTTGAGCGTGAACATCATTTTCATTTGATTCAATCTCAATGGGAGCATCATCTTCACCAGATCTCTCATCATGGATCATATCTTCAACTTATCTCGGCACAATTATTGGAGGATTAAATTCTAAGTCTATTGAATCACCATTAGAATCTGTTGCATCCTTCTGCGACTTGTTAACATCTTCAATGGTTTGATCTTCAACAAACATAACATCACGACTCCTTACGAGTTTCTTCTGGACTGGATCATGAAATCTATAGCCAAATTGGTCTTGGTCATAGTCGATGTATACACATTGTCTTATCTTAACATCAAGCTTAGTTCTCTCATCCTTTAGGACATGTATGAATGCTTTGCAGTCAAACACCCACAAATGATCATAAGAAACATTCTTTCCTGACCATACTTTCTCTAGAACTTCCTGTTGTAAAGGAACACAAGGTGAATGATTCAACACGTACGCTGTTGTTAGTAAGGCTTAACGCCAAAACATCTCAGGCAACTTTGAACGTGAGAGTAGACATCTAACTCTCTCCATCAAAGTCTTGTTCATCCTCTCAGCTAGTCCATTTAATTGCAGTGTTTTTGGAGGTGCCATTTGAAGTCGAATGCCATACTCTCTGCAATAACCATCAAATGGTCTAGAGTATTCTCCACCATTATATGTTTGGATACACTTGAGTTTCTTCCCAGTTTGTCTCTCAACTGAGGCTACGAATTGTTTGAAAACATCTAGCACTTGGTCCTTTGACTTTAGAGTATACGTCCATATTTTTCGAGAATGATCATCGATAAAGGTCACAAAGTATTAAGCACCACCAAGTGACCTCGGCATTGGTCCACATAAGTCTGAGTATACTAGATCCAATACATTCTTCATTCTGGAAGGAGGGGAACTTTTGAAAACAACTCGATTCTGTTTTCCTGCTAGACAATCAACACATTTTTTAAATGCACCTGTTTATGTCCAAATAACACATTTCTTTTCAGCAATAGTGTCATCCCTTTCTCACTTATGTGACCTAATCTTTTGTGTCATAATTCAGTTGTGTCGTCTTTCTCCATTGCGTTTACAACATCATTGGAGAGCTTCGCTTTCATCACATAAAGCGGTTGCTTTAAACCTTTGGCCACCATCATAGAAACTTTAGTAAGCTTCCATTGGCCATTCCTGAAGGTGTTACAGTAACCTTCATCATCAAGTTTTCCCGTAGAGATCAAATTTAAGTGCATATCTGAAAAATGTCGTACATCTCTCAATACGAATCTCGTGCCATTCTCCATTATCAGGTGAATTTCTCCTTTGCCAACAACTTTCAATAAATTGTTATTTCCCATTGTAACCACACCAAATTCTCCCGGTGTGTAAAATGAGAAACATTCCCTTCGCGATGTACTGTGAATGGTTGCACCACTGTCAATCACCCAACTTATCTTATGGGTTGCCATATTGATTATATCACCATCGTAGATGACATTGAATTCGCCGACGCTATTTGAATGCTCATTATCATTGTCATTTTTCTTCACATCCTTGTCTTTTTTGTTTTCTTTTTTGAGAAGCCAACAAAACCTTTTAATGTGCCCCTTCTTTTTACAATGATGACATTCCACATTGGCATACTTGTTTGACCTTCCTCTACTCTTGTCTCTGGGCTTAGAACCCCTAGATTGACTTCTTCCTCTTGAATCGGCAATCAGAACCTCTGATTGTGATATTGAGATGAATTTCTCCATCTCATTTCTTCATTCAACATGCCACTCTCGGCGACTTCTAAGCTGACTACACCATTCAGTGCAGAAATTGTAAATGAAAATTTCAAAGTCTCCCAATACTTTGGTAAAGAAATGAGCAACATAAGAGCGAGCACTTCAATGTCAAGCCTTATATTCATCCCTAATAGTTGATCTAAGATCCCTTGCAAGTCGTTCAAATGGTCTGCTATAGAAATAGCTTCTCGATATTTTATCTGCATCAACTTTGTCAGATAAAATAATTTATTATTGCCAGTCTTTGAGGCATACAACTCTTCGAGTTTCCTCCAAAGTGTTCAAGCGTTTGTCTCAATGCAAATGTAGTTATAGACATTATCTTCAACGTATTGTCGAATGAAACCACAAACTTGATCATGCGTGAACTCCCATTCCTCGTCTGAATTCTCTTCAGGTTTAGTAGAAGCAACTATCGGCAAATGTAATTTTGTCACGAATAAGAGATCCTTCATCTTGTTTTTCCATCTGTAGAAATTTGCACCATTTAAGCTGATCATCTTTGTCGCCTTTGCCTCTATTTTGACAGTATGTATGAACAGTACCTGTATATATAAATAGTATCTGTATGGATGAACAGTATCTGTATGTATTAATCTTGGCTCTAATACCAATTTGTTGGGAAAAATACAAACAACGTTTTCCCTTTATTTAGTTTTAGCAATTAAGTTTTCCGATATAGAAGGTCCACTTTAATGGCAACTATAAAGCATATGACTTAATCAACCAATAAACTAAGACGTAACTATGTAAATGGAATTGCGACAATAATAAAATGGACACGAGGATTTAATATGGTTCACCCAAATATTGGGCTACATCCATATAACACACTCAAAAAAATACTTCTACTATAAAAATGGTAGGTGCAAAGAAAGTTTCACAACACTTCACAAATGAGTGCTACCCAAAAATAGTGGTAGTCTCGATATCTCTCAAAGAATACCTCACAATAATTTTCTCACTATTTTATCACTCACACTTTTGAGAACCTCTTAAAAGCTCAACTATCTTTCTCTCTTATTTTTCTCTCTACCTTGGATCTCTATATTGTGTTATTCTTTAACATAACGGAGGAGACCTTATTAGGCCTCCAATGTGTAGAATTTCAAAAAAAACACACCAAAGTTCAACAAAAAACACGCCAAAGTTTAACAAACTCTGTTGATTTTTTAACAAAGTTTGAAAGCAGCCCATATGTGGCTGCTGCTTTGACTCTTCTTTGTTTTTATTAATATGTGTTGGGTCTCCCATATGGGAGGAACCCACCTAACAACATGACCCCTCAGGCAAACTAACGATGCGATTGGTATATCGATTCCTTTTGCGAAATGAACTAGCGACAACAAATCCAATATGGAGGCTAATATAGAGGTGGCCCAAGCTCGAGAGAATACACACATTCCTATGGCTAGTAGGACATGGAAGCCTCATGACAAATGCAACACGGGCTCAAAGCGAACTGTCAAACAATGACTCATGTCCAATCTGCAACTCTGGCACAGAAACCTTACTTCATGCATTACGGGATTGACAATATGCTCGTAAGGTATGGGACAACCTCCTCCAACTGGCAAGAAAAAATACATTCTATTCACAGGAGAGGCAGAAATGGCTTGTTTCTAATCTCTCCCCCGAGATCTTGGAACATCCTACGTTGTCTTGGCTTGAAGTCTTCGGAGTAACTTGTTGGCTGCTATGGAAAGGTCGAAACAGTTCAATCTTTCATCAGGATGTATCACTCTATTTACAAAAGGCTACTGTCGTTTGGAGAGTGATCCGTTCCTATAACTCTGCCTCCAGTACCCTAGAGGCAAAAAGCAAAAAACCACCACAAGAATGGAGGAATGTTCAATGGCATAAGCCCCCACATGGGTGGATCAAACTTAACACTAATGGGGCTTCCAAAGGCAACCCCGGCATGGCGGGGGCTGGGGGGCTATTGAGAGATGATAATGGAGTTTGGGTGGAGGATTTTCACACATAATATAGGTTGCATAACTTCTGTAGTGGCTGAACTACGGGCAATTCGATCCGGCCTTGAGCTTGCATGGAACAAAGGCATTCGCAGATTACTTCTGGAAGTATACTCTCAACTCATCGAGTCTATAATTAGAAGGGAACTGAATATGATGGGGTTGAATGGGGAGCTGCTCAGGGACATAAAAGAGTTACTAAGTCGTAATTGGGTGGTTCTTCTTAGTCATGTATATCGAGAGGCTAACTAGTGTGTCGACTGACTTCTGAATTATGCCCTTTCCTTGCCGATAGGGTATCATAGATTGGACAGTGTCCCGGGAGGTCTAGGATACTTACTGTTTGGTGATGTAATAAGGGTCACCATGTCTCACTATTGTCTTTTACTATCTTAATAAATTCGAGCGAAAGTCCCCAATTGAGCTTAAAAAAAGAAATATACCCAATATAACTATGAGACATAAATCAATCAAATACTATTTACATGAAGATTTAACTCAACTCTTAAATTTGAACAAAATTAATTAAATATGACACAAACTAATAATTTATTATAATTATTTTAAATTATTAATTTAAGTCAAATTTAATTATTCGGATCGAGTTTAGTAAGTAAGCTGAGTTATTATATTAATGACATTTGATTAGTTCATATATGACATTCACACTGGTTTTGTTTCATTATTATTTTTTATCTGAAATATATAAGAAAAGATATAATTTTAAGGACATAGATAGTTAGTTTTTAAACTACATTCACATTGCCTTTCAAAAAAAAACTTCATTCATATTATTCATTAATAAGTTTACATCATCTTACTTATAATTAACTTCTTTTACAATTTAGTGTAAGTAAATTACCTTAAATATAGGAACTCCACTAGGTAGTTTACACTATTATCGTGTCATTATACAACTATATCATTATATACAAAAAAAAAACTATATGAGGAATAGTTTGTGTAATGTAAAAAAATCATTATTTATTTATTTAATAATAATAACCACTAAAACTTACTAATCAAATGTCGATTTCTCATATATTTATGTTAGAAGACTTATATTTACTAGTGAACTTAAAATAATGTTCATCATTTTTTATTGTTAAAATAAATCAATTTATTAATTAATTAATTAAATAGTACTAATTAAACTTTTAAAACTTAAATATCTTATTTTATCGATGCGTCCAGAAATATATCAGGATTCATGGGAATCTCAGGCATGCACCATAGAATGGAGAAACAGAGAAAATCATAT
>JANQBM010000009.1:26101687-26112033 GCA_025594535.1 Erythroxylum domingense | reverse complement strand
ATCAAAATGGATCGAGTTTACCAATTGAGAGATGTGGCTTAGGTAGAGAAACGCATCAAGAGCTTAATGGGATAACAACATATCATTCAAACTCAAGGTAAATTCTATATCGTTTAGCAAGTCATATTCTATTAGGTAGAGTATTAGCTCTTCAAATAGGTGTATACTCATAAATTAATAGTGACTAAGAAGAGCATGCTCCTTAGATAACCAAAATAAGATTAGGAATGTAATAATAAGAGTAACCAAGATAAGATTAGGAATGTAATAATAAGAGTAGGTGGTTCGAATATATTAAGAGAAGAAATTCAAATGCTTCGGTAAATAGTTGTGAGAATATTATACTTAGAGATCATAAGAGTAAAAAAGGAAGATCTTAGAAAAATTAAAGGGAGATAACCAAGAATGATATGACTACCGAAACTTAGAGAGGACATGATCCTTAATAGAATACTTTAACATATTAAGATAGAGATAAAGGATCTCATATAAAGAGGTCATTTTTTGCTTATAGGTCTTTTAAACATTTTCTTATAGCTTAAATATTTTCTTATAATGACTTGTTTGATTTATTTATTTACTTATCTCTTTCTATGATTATGTATTTATTTACTTATTTTATATTTTATTCTTATTCTTAACCTTGTTCTATATTTGTTTTATTACTTTTATTATATTTTTATAGGTATTTATTATTTATTTATTATTATTATTTGTCTCGTGAAATTTTTACTAAATTATTATTATTGTTGATGGAGTAGTCACTTTAATTAAGGGCACAACCCCAAATCATAGGACCTTCTAAACTCGAGTTTGATTTTAAAATGGATCAATCAAAATTGAAATTGCCATCATTACCCAGGAACTTTGCCTATTTCTATTTTGGTCCCGGGACCACGGAGTCAAAACGGCGCCGCATGATTACAGAAACACAGAAACATGTGGTTAAAACTTAAAAGTGGAGAATTGAAATGATTGCGAGCGGGAGGGATGAGATTGAGAATGATGAAAAAGTGCTCTCTCTCTGAACTGTTACCAGCGGCGCAAATTCATGCTATTTTGACTTAATTATGATTGAAGAGCGAAAGGGAAACTTTTCTTTTGAAGAATGAAAAATCAATTATGTATTGCTTTTGATTCTCTATAATCATCACCCACACTTTTGTGACTTGTCCACGTTGTTTGTTTCATATTCAACTACAAGAATTCCGAAAAGAACAGAATTTTAATTATGTACAACAGTATATATTTGGAGGTGAACAAGAATTCGTGTCATGTTGGTAATGATTGTGGGGGTTTTGTTACCTTTTACATTTATTGGTATCCAAGATCATGTGTTTCTGTCTGAACCAACCGCATATAGTACAGGACATGATCTGAGGTTTGTTTCAGGAATCCGACATTCCGACATCTGTTTTTTGGGTCTAATTTTCTTGTTTTTTTTTTTTTTGGGTTTTGGTCGGATCATGATTCAGGATTGAGGGGTGGAGGATTGAGATATAAGAATGGGGGAATCTATAATTTAATGTTCTTTCCAAATGCAAGAGAGAATATGGTCCTTGAAATTTGCTGGTCCTGAAAGGGGAAAAGATAAACTGCAAAAAGCTTTTCTTTTTATATACATGATTTGTTTTTGAGGTTTTATTAATGTTGAGATCAGACCAGATCAGGGAATAGTTCAGTTGCTTAGCTGTTTGCTTAAAGTTCTGGACAACTTAAACAGTTCGAAGTTGGGTTTTCTAAGATGGGGAGTCAGTGTTCTAGGCTCAGTCCATGTTGCTCGGATTCTCAATTCAAGACAGGGGTTCTTGAAGTGTCTAAGTTGGGTGTGTTCCAAGTGATTATCCTTGAACAGAAAACTGTAGTCTGGCTTGGTTGGTCATGATTGATAGTTTTTTTTTTGCGTGTGTGTTTTTGTGACAGGAAATGACAAGAACAGTCAAGTGGATTCGTTGCCTGCATTTCGTGAGTTCACGTTCGAGCAACTCAAGAATGCAACCTCTGGTTTTGCGGTGGAGAACATTGTCTCTGAACATGGTGAGAAGGCTCCAAACATTGTTTACAAAGGGAAGTTGGAAAATCAGACCAGAATTGCTGTTAAGCGCTTTAATAGAATGGCTTGGCCTGATGCTAGGCAATTCTTGGTAAGCCAACAATTTTTTTATCACCATGAATGTTACTCCTTAAGAAGAGAAGATGGAAAAGTTTCAATGACCAACTTGGAACTTGAGAGAATCTCTCTTTGGCAATGACAGGAAGAAGCAAAGTCTGTTGGTCAGCTCCGCCACCAGAGACTGGCAAATTTGCTCGGTTGTTGTTGCGAAGATGAAGAGAGGCTGCTTGTGACTGAATATATGCCAAATGAAACACTTGCAAGGCACCTTTTCCACTGTAAGGCTTAATCCCTAGAGCATAATTCACGATTTTATCTAAAGTTGAATCGTATCAGATTTCATATTGGAGCTCACAGACCTTCTATTCTCTGCTGAATCAGGGGAAACTCACCCTATGAAATGGGCCATGAGACTAAGGGTTGCTCTACATCTTGCCGAAGCTCTGGAGCACTGCACAAGTAAAGGGAGAGCATTATATCATGACCTTAATGCTTATAGAATTTTGTTTGACGAGGTAAAGGCTCTTCTGTTCATTTATCAGTCAGTACACATTTTCTTTGTATTATATTTGCAGTCACCAGTCTTTGTGTTCCTGATTTTGCAGAATGGTAATCCAAGACTTTCATGTCTAGGCCTGATGAAGAACAGTAGGGACGGGAAAAGCTATAGTACAAATCTTGCATTTACACCTCCTGAGTATTTGAGAACTGGTAGGTGAATCCTGCTAAGAAAAATAGATGTTTTGTTGTCAAGCTTTTTGTGAGAAATTATCTCAGATATTGATAGATAGGAATTTCCTACAGTTCACAAAAAATCTGAACTAATGTTGAACATCATATTCATTTTTACACCCTGATTTTGAGCTCATTTAAGACTGTTTCACACATTGTCTATCGTTATGTAGGGAGAATAACACCAGAAAGCGTAATATATAGCTTTGGCACACTACTGCTCGACCTTCTCAGTGGAAAACATATTCCTCCCAGTCATGTAAGTTGGTATCACATTAGCAAGGAGTGTATAAATGGTTCTGCATCAGATGATTCTCCTATATGTTTTTGAGTTTAATACATTTCTTGAACAACCTTGTCCATGCAAATCTGATCGTGTGATACTGATGCTCAGGCCCTTGATTTGATAAGAGACAGAAATCTTCAGATGCTTACAGATTCTTGCTTGCAAGGACAGTTTTCTAATGATGATGGAACCGAGTTGGTGCGTTTGGCTTCTCGATGTTTACAGTATGAGCTCCGAGAGCGACCAAGTTCAAAAGTATTAGTCTCTGCTTTGACTCCTCTTCAGAAGGAAATCACGGTATGGATCAGTCAGTCATTGAGGTTCTGGGAATAACATATATGAACCCTGTCAACCCTTTCAAGCCATTTGGTTTCTATCACTCAGGCACTTGGCATTCAAGAAATAGGCCTTTGTGGGTTTTTACCCTTTTCATGTTCATTGCAGGTTCCTTCACATATCTTGATGGGCATCCCACACAGTACATCATTTTCTCCTTTGTCCGCATTTGGTGAGGCTTGTTCAAGGAGAGACCTGACTGCAATACATGAGATCTTAGAGGAAATTGGCTACAAAGACGATGAAGGGGTGACGAATGAGGTTATGTATCCGCTTTAAACCAGTTGCCTGAATTGAATACATTTGCTGCATATTTAGCCTTGTCCGATTATTACCTCCGCTGACGTTGATCTTCTGACGTTTGTTCTACATCTGTTAATTTCATCTGTTTGCAAGGTAAGCTCCTTCTAGTACTGAATTGTTTCTTTCCTCTCTTACATAACAGCTGTCGTTCCAAATGTGGACTGATGAAATGATGGAAACACTGAACCTGAAGAAGAAGGGAGATTCCGCTTTCAAGCAGAAAGACTTCAAAGCTGCTATTGAGTGTTACAGTCAGGTATGGTATTAACAATTTACTGTTATAAACTCTCTGCTTGAAAATGCTAACTTCCATATGCACAAACTCATTTGCTGATATAACTACAATGTTGACTGGCTAAGTTTTTTTTTTTTTTCCCCATACAATTTGCAGTTCATCGACGTAGGAACAATGGTTTCACCTACCGTACATGCAAGGCGTAGTCTGTCCTACCTCATGACTGACATGCCTCAGGAAGCCCTAAATGATGCTATGCAAGCCCAAGTCATTTCTCCTGTCTGGTATGTTGCATCCTATCTTCAATCAGTTGCACTTACCGCCCGTGGAATGGAGAATGAAGCACAGGCAGCACTCAAAGAAGGTACAAATCACGAGGCGCTGGCTGCTGCTCAGGCTGAGAAGGATGCAACATCTGAACAGAAGTAACAGAAATGGTAGATCTACATTCTTTGAGTCTGTTTCACCCAGTTTGCTTGTTCTGCTGCTTTATCCTGAGAAGGATGCAACATCTGAACAGAAGTAACAGAAATGGTAGATGTGCATTCTTTGAATCTGTTTCACTCAACTTGCTTGTTCCGCTGCTTTATATATTAATGCAACCAGCCAGCTTTGCCCATCCTTTTTCTCCAGTCAAAGAAAATGGAACACCATTCGATTCCATAAATCCGTCAACATAATCCTGTTCTTTTTACTAATTCTCTGAATGGTTGGATTGTTTATGTATGTTCAATTTCAGATTCATTCTGTAAGTGATTGTAGACAGACATATTTCTTCCATTGGAGTGGCAACCTTTTCTTTTTGAGCAGTATGTAGTACCTAAAGAAAGAGGCAAACTTTAAGTTTCTATTATTTCGTGGTATTCTGAGGTGAATAGATGATGATGGTAACTCTGCTGTCCCAAAGTGTTATAAAAGAACAGCAAAGTATTCTAAAACCATAAATATAACTTGATCAGTAAACAAAGAGTATGGTCATTACCAGAGATAACAACTGAAGCCTTCACTAAGCTAATACCGGAGGCTTCGTTGTTGCATTGCGTTACTCTCTGGAATCCTTACATTCTAAGTTAAACCAGGCATTGTTTCAAATCAAACCAATATAAGCTTACAACAACAATCAGTCAAGGAGACTTGCAAATCCTTGCAATAACTAATATCAAAGACTTCAATGGTGCATTGTGCTACTCTATAGAATCAAAGGAAGAGAAATGATACATTATTCAAAAATATTAGCTGCCCGAAATGATTCTTTACTTCTTCCATAGTAGACTGGGCTATTTCCAGTAAAGGTAATGAAGTTCCACCCAAAAGCTGATCCTCCAATAATATAGCTTTGATTCTGAACATTTTCAGCTTGCTGATTTTCAAAGACGAGATTAGACTGAAAATGCTTATTTTCAGATGGTTTATCTAAATCTTGGTTTAGTTGAAGCGTATCGGCTGAATGAATGTCTTGTTGCTGATCTTCGGCCACTACAGCATTTCCATTTTCACAAGGTAAAGGATGGCCATCATGCAAATTTTTAGGCTTAGTTACAGTGACAGTTTCTGCCGTCATCTGCTTGTAAAGTTCCATCAGCAGCTTCATCTCTGTGAAATGCACAAGCAAAAACTTACTCTTACTAATCAACCAAATTTTCATCAAAACTTTGCATCCATATCACACCTGCTCAAATTCATGTCAACGAACTTACTTTCTCGAATTTCATCGGCTCCCTTACAGCTCCGAAAGTCCACAGTTCGAAGCGCCTTCAAGAAAACAGAATAAATTCAACCAAAAAATCCTACATAACTAGAAAGTTACTGCACAAACAAAAACAACTAAGAAGCAACAGGGTGCTCAATACACACAAAATCTCCAAAATCACTCATTCACAAGCACATTCATCAGCTAATACTGTAAATACGGGTTTTAACAGACCAGAAGATTCTTTTTTTTTCTTTTTAATCGAAGGTCTAATCATCACAATCTAGATATAATCCAAACTCCAAAAACCAGAACCAACGAATCAAAGATCGGTTCATTTTTTCCCAGAAAAGGACCATCTTTTTTGCTTTACCGGACTCTAGCTTAACTAAACTTTGACAGATCCAACACTGTACCTCGAATAGACATGGGCGAATATCTCTCAGAACAGCACGCATCTTGAAGTAGCTGCAGTCTTCGATCCCTTCGAGTGGCCTTTTCCTCGTCGTCGGTGGAGGAGGTGTTACAGTTGGCGGTGGCGGTGGCGGCGGAGGGATGGAAGAGGACATTTCCGACGGAATCGGAGTATGATCTACATTTTGAACCACCTGAGAATCTTCCATGGATTGGTAGCAGCCTCTGTCCGAATATGGAATCTGACAAGAGTTGGTGCCTGTCTTGAAATGTAAGTGAACAAGACAAAACAGTGTGTTTGGCTACGAGGTTTACTCTATACTAAACGACCGATACCATTAACTCATAAACCAAACAGCCCATAATGTTTGCTTTTGTATATATAAGCTTCCTTGTTAATAGGAGTGTAGGACTCTCTCTCGATCATTCACTAGGGTTAGGGTTAGGGTTAAGGTTCGTTGGAGAAAGAAGATGACGGGAAAGGCAAAGCCGAAGAAGCACACGGCGAAGGAGGTCGCGGCGAAGGTAGACGCAGCGACGACAAACAGAGGAGGAGGGAAGGCCGGGCATGCTGATCGGACCGGGCAGGAAAAGGGCGGGCACGCCAAGTTGGAGTGTCCCCACTGCAAAGCGACGGCGCCGGATAGCAAAACGATGCAGATCCACCACGAAGCGAGACACCCAAAGATTCCGTTTGAAGAGGACAAGCTCGTGAATCTCCACGCCTCTTATGCCGCCGATCCCTCCAAGCCTCGTCCTGGTGTGAGGGGAAGCCTTAAGAAGTGAAACCCAATTTCGACAATCCCACTACCGATACTGATTTTCCTTTTTAGATTAAAGTTATCAATGTACTATGCTAGGCAATGGCGCCAATGGAATGTCTTATACTATTAGCTTGTGATTATTATGATGATGAATTGAGGAATATCTGTTGTTTGCTCTCAAAGACTTCATCTTTGGTCTAACCTTCAAGACAATTACACAGTGTAGCTGAGATTAGGGATGGTAGACTGAGTCAACTCGGTATAGATTAAATTTTAAGATAAAAGTCATTTTTACTCGATATTAGCATATTTAAAAAATTACATTATTAAAATAAATTAAATCGAAAATTTAAAAATAAAATTTGAAAATCATTTTTTAGTCAAAAAAATTTTAAAAATAATATATTTTAATTAAAATAATTATTTTAATTTCACTTTAATCAAAATTTAAAAATTCCTCGTCCACAAACAACTGCTTTCAACTAGCCAACTACCCTTCTTCTTCTTCTTCTTCTTCTTCTTCTGCTTCTGCTTCTTCTTGCTGTCACTTAACTAATACTTCCACTCTCAGTCTCACACGCTACACCACCAACCATGTCCACTCCTTCTCTTCTCTTCTCTTCCTCCTCTCTACACACAATACCCTAAACTCTCACGGTCCCATCCCACCGCCACAAATGTCACACCCACTCAAGTATCCGATCACCCCTTCCTCCTTCTCTTCCACTTTCACCCCCAAAACTCTCCTTGCCTTACGAGTAACTGACTTTCCCTCCAAACCCCGCCAAACCACCCTGTGCTCTCTCTCCCCAGACCAACCTCGACCCACCAAGGACCTGTCACTGATCTCACTTCTCCGAGCTATTCCAGACTGGGCCGACGGCATTAAAGAGCGTCGCATGCAACAGAAACGGGCTCTGTACGACCACGAAAAATGGGTTGAACACAGAAGTTCTCTTCGGCACGTTCGCCACCTGCTTTCGAGCATGTCTTCTCGGGTGATTTTGTCTTTGATACCACCGGTGATTGTTTTCACTTCGGTGGCCGTGTTTATTGCTAGCTATAATACGGCTGTGGAGTTGCATTTGTTGCCTGGGTTTTTCCCCGTTTTGAGGGCTTCTTCTTTGCCTTACCAGTTAACAGCTCCTGCATTGGCTCTGTTGCTTGTGTTCCGTACGGAGGCGTCTTATTCGAGATTTGTGGAGGGAAAGCAAACTTGGACTAAGATCATTTCTGGGTCCAATGATTTTGCCAGGCAGGTTATTGCTGGGGTTGATGGCTCTAGGGAAAATGCTGCCATTAAAGATGCGCTTTTGCAATATATTGTGGCCTTCCCTATCGCACTCAAGGTCAGTTTTTTGAAGTTTATGGTGATTTGATAGGATATGAAAGTAAAGGAAAAGCATACCTTGTAGTTTCTCTAACTATTTTGAAGAACTGGAATTGCTGAATCGAGTTCATGATGTGAAATTTTCATTTGCAGTGTCATTTGATTTATGGGTCAGATATACGTCAAGACCTACGAAACTTGCTTGATGTGGATGATCTGGCGGTTGTACTCCATTCTAGGCATCCACCTCGTTGCATTATTCAGTTTATATCTGAAAGCCTTCGGTTCCTCAAGTTAGAGGAATCAAAGAGAACTATGCTGGTATATCTCTTTATAAGTTCTCTCAATGATTATTCAATAGACTTTTTATGTTTTGTCTTGATTCCTGTAAATTGATTCTACCAGTTCAATTGATGAGTTTGGATTTTTGGTGTTCTCTACAAGAATATGTTGATAGCTTCTTCAATTGTTTGGTCATTTGGTTTTCTCAAAGTCTATATTAATCTCATCCTATGAAGTTGCACAAATAGTCATCAATCATATAGTACTCTGGTCCATAATTTGAAGAACATTGTAACGATGCAGGAATCGAAAATATCATGTTTTGATGAAGGAATTGGTGTCTGTGAACAACTCATGGGTATTCCGATACCTCTCTCATACACTCGCTTGACATCAAGATTTCTGGTCCTTTGGCATCTCACTCTTCCTATTATACTTTGGGAGGACTGTCACTGGATTATGGTCCCTGCTACTTTTATCAGCGCTGCTTCCTTATTTTGCATTGAAGAAGTATGCATCTCTATCTGTCTATAGTGCAAATTGCCTACTTTTGCAGTTCTATAAAACTAACCTACACTAATCCAATTATGTGCCCATATAAGTACTAGATCTTCCCCTTTCAATTTGAACAACTTAGCTTCGTAGGTTATATCGAAAACTGAACTTGTATTAGTTTGATTTTCAGCAGAAGGATATACCATTGAACTTGATGCCACCATTAGACATAATTAGCACTTATAAACTGACCTGGGATGAAGTAGGAGGGAGAAATTATGAGCTTTAATTATGATCTTTAGCATTCTTGTCCCTGACAATTTCAATGGACATGTTTAATGCTTTGCCCTCTTCCTTCAATTCTATAACATTTGGATGAAACATGTAAAAGCTGATACTCAATTTGTATCCATAGGTTGGTGTTCTTATTGAGGAACCCTTCTCAATGTTAGCCCTTGACGAGTTTTGCAATCTGGTTAGGAGTAACATCCAGGAAGCAGTTCAAAGTGAGAAAGTCATTCAAGAACAGCTTATGATGAAAAGAAAGGATCATTCTTGTCACCATTCAAATGGTTGGCCCAATTCCTAAGCAGACTTGAGCCTTGCTTTGAATTATCTTCACAAACTTGAGTACTGAAAAAGAAACCTCTCAAATTCTGCAGATCTTCCAGTCTCCCTTGTCTTTGGAAGACACCAACAAGGACATTTAGATATCCTCCTCAGTATCACAAACATACACTAAAAAAATACCTCCTAGCAGGAAGTTGAGCTTTGGTATTTGAATAGAAATACCCGTGGGACTTGTTTGCCCTTTTTGATGTCATATATATGGTTTATGATGTCATGGATATATGTAGAGCTCTTGTAGTCTATATAGAGAACTTCTTTGTATATAATATAGATCTTTAATAGATACTTTTGTAATTAAAGGTCGCAAAAGATCATCTACATGATTATTAAGTATTAAATTGTTCCTGCAATCTAATTCAGAATATTTCATTTCCATTTATTTCTTGTTTTGTCACTTCTAAATATAAAAAAAAAAACTGTTTCTTAAAACAAAATAGAGAAATTTCTCAAAATTTATGAAATTTTATTAAATAAAAAGATAGGAATTTGTTAAAATTACAAAGAGAGTACTCTTTCCTAGTTAAAATCGTATAAATAGTACCAAATAGTATCCAATGGAAACACTAGTTTTATCTCCATCTCTACATTGCCAACCAGAGCTTCAATAAGCTTCAGCAAGTAACATTACTGAAGATAGCCCTCCAAAACAATGCTCTGACGTGAGGCCTTGGATTGGAGATTACTAACTTGTAGTCTCTTCCTAACACTGTGTAAAAGCTTGAGAGAATTGCCACCA
>JANQBM010000009.1:26090591-26101587 GCA_025594535.1 Erythroxylum domingense | reverse complement strand
AATAAAATCCTATTAAAATTTAGGTTAATTATCGAACATACCCCAAACTTTCTTCAATTTTTCAATTATAGCCTGAACTTTAAAAAATAGCAACAAAATGCTCAAACTTTTAATTTTTTCAATTCTAACCCGATGTTAGTCTTATCGTTATCGTTGTTGATGTGACACTGCCACTTGTCAATAACCCTCACTAATTAAACACATCAGCATTATTAGGAGAAGTTTGTTTGATTAGCGAAACGACATTGTTTCTTAATGATAGTAAAACGACGTTGTTTCAACTAAAACTTAAATCTCTATCTATTCTCTCTCGATCATTCCTAAAATCCCTAATTTGTAACCTAAAATCTCCTAACGTTCATAAGAGAGTGATTTCGTGTGTGGGTGCTTCATAAGAGAGTGATTTCGTTAGATGCAAGCCTTCGGTTGCTTAATTTATATCTGAAAGCCTTCGGTCGCTCAATTTAGAGGAATCAAAGGAGCTACAATGGTATATCTCTTTCAAAGTTCTCTAAATGATTAATCAATAGAGTTTTACATTTTATTTTGATTCCTAATTCTACCAGGTCAATTGTTGAGTTTGGATTGTTGGTGTTCTCTACAAGAATATGTTGATAGCTTCTTCAATTGTTAGGTCATTTGATTTTCTCAATGTCTATATTAATCTCATGTTATGAAGTTGCACAAAGAGTCATCAATCATATAGTACTCTGGTCCATAATTTGAAGAACATTGTAACGATGTAGGAATCGAAAAGATCATGTTTTGATGAAGGAATCGATGTCTACTAACAACTCATGGGTATTCCGATACCTCTTTCATATACTCAATTGACATTAAGATTTTTGGTCCTCTGGCATCTCACTCTTCTATTATACTTTAGGAGGATTGTCATTGGATCACAGTCCCTACTATTTTTGTCAGTGCTGCTTCCTTATTTTGCATTGAAGAAGTATACATGTCTATCTCTCTATAGTGCAAATTACCTACTTTTGTAGTTCTATAAAACTAACCTACACTAATCCAATTCTATGCCCATAGGAGTAAGTTGTAGATCTTCCCTTTTCAATTCAATCAACTTAGCTTCTTAGGCTATATAGAAAACTGAACTTTTATTAGTTTGATTTTCAGTAGAAGGATATACCATTGATCTAGCAATAGGTTCTTTTCCTAGTTTTTCATTAATGCCTCCATTAGATGTAATTAACACTTATGAACTAACCTGGGATGAAGTAGGAGGGAGAAATTATGAGCTTTCATTATGATCTTTTAACATTTTTTTCCTTGACAATTTCAATGGATATGACTAATGTTTCGCCCTCTTCCTTCATTCCTATAACATTTAGGTGAAACATGTAAAAGCTAATACTCATTTTGTATTCATAGGTTGGTGTTCTTATTGAGGAACCCTTCTCAATGTTAGCCCTTGACGAGTTTTGCAATCTGGTTAATAGCAACACCTAGGAAGCAGTTCAAAGTGAGAAAGCCATTCAAGAACAACTTATGATGAAAAGAAAGGATCATTCTTGTCACCATTCAAATGGTTAGCTCAATTCCTAAGCAAACATGAGCCTTGCTTTGAATTATCTTCAAAAACTTGAGTATTGAAAAAGACACATCTCAAATTAGATATCCTCCTGAGTATCATAAACATACACTAAAAAAAATACTACATAGCAAAGAGGTTGAGCTTTGGTATTTGATTAGAAATACCCATGGGACTTGTTTTCCCTTTTTGATGTCAAATATATGGTTTATGATGTCATAGATATATGTAGAGCTCTTGTAGTCTAAATAGAGAACTTCTTTGTATATAATATATAAACTTTAAAAAATAATAGTACTTTTGTAATTAAAGGTCCCAAAAGATCATCCACATGATTATTAGGTGTTACATAATTCCCTGCAATCTAATTCAGCATATTTTTTCATTTATTTCTTATTTTCTCACTTCTAAATAAAAAATCTGCTTCTTAGAAACAAATTAGAAAATGTTCTCTAAATTTATGAAATTTTATTCAATAAAAAGATAGGAATTTGTTAAAATTACAAAGAGAGTACAGTGAACAAACAATTTTCCATCTTCTTTCCTGGTTAAAATCGTATAAATAGTACCAAATGGTATCTCATGGAAACATTAATTTTATCTCTATCTCTACATTGCCAACCAGAGCTTCAATAAGCTTCAGCAAGTAACATTACTGAAGATAACCCTCCAAAACAATGCTCTGACAAGAGGCCTTGGATTGGAGATTACTATCTTGTAGTCTTCTCTTAGCACTGTTTAAAAGCTTGAGAGAATTGTCACCACGCTCATTGTCACCCCACAATGGCAACACTTCCACTGCAATCTTCTGCAGCATATTCTGCTCAATTCCCTCCTTCAAAAGGTCTTTCAGCTCATCAAAATTTCCCCTTAAATCTAGCAAAACACTGCATAGCCCCTTAATTCCAAAATCGCATATAAATTCAGATGATCTAACACCACAGTTTCAATCCCTTTTTGAATTGTTTCTTGTTCTACAGATGTATCCTTGTCAGTGAACAATATCACTTTCGAAGCTACTTCGTTGGAAGGAATTGAAACTGGAACTGGAGGACAAGGATTTTTAGATATTATGATCTTGATGGGCTGATTGGCAACAGGTTCTTGAGATGTATGAAGTGCAAGGTTACTAGTTAATGAGGACGAAACTATAACTGCATCATATTCCTGTAACAATTGTGAGTAGTATCCACCATTCCCTGTGACGCCTTCCCCAAGTTGATTCAATAACTGGCCATTCATTGAAATGGAGTACCTGCAAATTAAAGGCAGGCCAGAGTTAGAAATGGTCAACAAAATATAAAAGCTTAAAGGAGCATATAAATCACGGCTCGCTATGTATTATCCGAACAATACAACGAAGATTTTGACTGAATTTGCTTTCTACCCTGAAATAATTATCGTGGACAATTACCTAAGAGTAAGGAAAGGCTTGCCTATCAGCATGAGATGAATAAAGGCCTGGTTGAGCTTTCTGCACATCTCTTCTTCCACACCGACGACGACTTCAATTCCTGCACCTTTTAAGTCTATCTAATCCTTTTGAACCAACAAGTGGGTCGGGAGCAACCATTCCGACGACCACTTTCTTTACTTTGATTCTAAGCTCACGAAAGCCTTTGCACGCTCTGCCAAATCCCCGGTAACTCTGAGAGCAAAAAGTGAAGGCAGTTTCCAGTAACTGTTTGTCATACACGACACTCTCTCTCTCACACACACGGGCTTAAAAGATGAAACTATACCAAACTCATCAATTCAATCAAAATTAGCAGCTATATAGTTAAGATTTCAGTACCGTTACCTTCATCCAAAAAACTGTTCAACATTGGCTTTAACATAAACAGTGCAGAAATTCAGTGCCCTCTTAAAATTAATTCATTCTCCGCAAGAACTAAGTTTCAATAGCGTATATATATCATGCAAAACAGAGAAAATGGACAAGTTACCTCAACGTGAGGTTGTCCAACTTTAGGTTGGAAACCTTGAGCAACAATTTTGCCATCCTTGACAATAACACAGCCCACCATAAGATTAGGACTGGTAACCCAATCGCTTTCCTTGCAAGTTCCACGCATCCTTTTATGTAAAAGCTATCATCTTTATCATTACCATCTTCAACAATGACTTGACAATTATCAGTCTCCTACATTTCCCGAAATTAGTTGGCACACGGGTCTTCTTCTCCATCGAATTAAAACCCAGAAAATGAGCCAGCTTTAAGCACTGTCTTGGATGAGTAATCCCGCGGTGAAAAAAAGGTTGGAAATAGAAGGGAAATGCGAAAACTTGAGTGAGTTGGAATTGAAAGTTGACAACTTGAAGGGCTCTAAAATTTGTATCTTCGAAGATCCCGCAATAACATCAAAGAAAAGTGAGAGGACACCCGAGAATTGAACAGAAGCTAGAGTCTTTCTTCTGAAACTGTTAGGACACGTAAATTAAGGAAAACTTTTTCTCGAAGCACAATGCGATTTGAGAACAGAAGATCTTGAGATCGTTACATAAATGAAGGAACATCAAATTCCAAGTTCAAACTCTAGTTAAGGATTTTAGGGATGATAGACAGAGAAGAAAAGAGATATAACTTTAGTTTAAATGGCATCGTTCAAGAATTGCTAATCTGACAAGCTCTCTTCGTAACTATGATGTATCTGATTAGTAAGGGATGTTGAAATGTAGCAATGACGCGTTTAAAAAAAGATAATAATGAGATTAACGTTAAGCTACAATAGAAGAAAAATTAAAAATTAAAAATTTAAATATTTTACTGATATTTTTAAAATTTTAGATTATAATTAAAAAATTAAGAAAATTTAAAAAAAAATTATTAACCATAAAAATTTTATAAAACTAAAGTAGCATAAAAAGGACAACAAAATATTACAGAGTATTGTTGAAAACATAGGAGTATAGGATTTGAATGAGTGATCAAAACACTGGTCAAGATCATAAACTCAAGAGTTTAAGATAAATCTCGTTTTTGTCATTAAGAATAATTATATATTTTTACTCGTACAAGGCTTTGGTACTTATAGCAAGACCAAGCTATCAATATCGTAATCGACTCCATCAACTACTTTGTTTCCTAATAAAATGAGAATTCATGCAAGATTAAACTACTATAATAAAGGAAACTATCGTATGGAACTAGTCCACTTATTAACCTAATAATATGAAGCCTAACTCGTTGGACCTTAGCCACTTGCCACATGTTCTTGGTCCCTTTCATGTCCGTCCTTGTGCAGAGCTTGTAGAACTGTCATCTCTTTTGCTTCCTTAAGCTTCTGTCTCCTGGCTCTATTATATGCATTCTTAAGTAACCTTCCTTGGTTCACATCATTCCTATCCTCTTGTAGTCGATCCTTGTCCTCAAGGACCAAGCTCAGGAAACTATAACCGCATCATTTCAACATTCTCTCAAGTAGCATCTTCAGGTGATAGGGATTACTATTGGACTAGTACTTCCCAACGAAACCTACTTCCTCTCTTGATTCTTCGATACTCTAGAGCTCGCTTAGGGTTGAGTACCACATCGCCATTGTCATTCATTTCTGGAGGTTGGGAAATTATCATGCTTGGATCACCAACACGTCGGCGGAGCTGGGAAACATGGATGACGAGATGAATATGAGCATCTGCTGGTAAATCCAATTTGTAAGCTACCTTACCAACACGTTTAATAACCTGATAAGGCCCATATAATCTACTTCCTAGTTTGTATCAGGCCTTCTGTGTGACTGACTTTTGCCGGTACGGTCTAATCTTCAAGTAAATCCAGTCACCGGGATTAAACTCTTCTTCTCGACAGCCTTGGTTGTAATGTGATTTCATGCGATTGTTGGCTTTCTCCAAGTTAGATTTTAACTCCTATAACAGTACATCTCTTTCTTGTAATTCACGGTCCACCTCATCATTTAGAGAGGATCCTTTTGAGTAGCTAACTAATACCGGGGGCTCACGTCCATATAAACATTCGAATGGGGTCTTTTTGGTCGAAGCATGATGCGTCGTATTGTACCAATATTCAGCCCATGCCAAGAAATCCTCCCATCTTTTGGGATTTTGAAACACAAAGCAACGGAGGTATTGTTCTAATGATTGATTAGTTACCTCTGTCTGGCCATCAATCTGTGGATGGTAAGGTGAACTCATCCCTAGTTATGACCCCTGCATTCGGAAAAGCTCGTTCCAAAAACTGTTGATCATTGACCGAGGAATGCCATAAAGTTTAACAATGTTGGTCATGAAAAGCCGAGCAACAGATTTTGCGGTATAAGGGTGTGTCAAGGACACGAAATGGGCATACTTCGTTAATATGTCCACCACTACCATGATACTATTGTAGCCGTTCGAATGAGGTAGACCTTCTATAAAATCCAATGTAACATCCTCCCAAACTCTCTCCGGTATCAACAACGATTGCAATAAGCCACTGGGCTTTCTAGAGTCACTCTTGACTCGTTGACATACATCACACGAGTCCACATGTGCTCTCACATCTTTCTTGAGTCCGGGCCAATGAAATTTTTGCACGACTCATACCCATGTCCGATACACCCCTGAATGCCCTTCAATGGTGGAATTGTGAAAGTGCTTCAGAATGTATTGGCGCAACTCTCCTTGGTTAGGTACCAATATCCTATCACGACACAGTAATATCCCATTCTTCTCCTTGTAATCCTCCACAGCCTCCACCTGAGTTACCAGCTTCTCTCTAATCTTGCGACAATCATCATCCTTTGTTAATGCATTCCAGATTTCGTCCTAAATTTGCCAATCTGGGCCCATTATAGCATCACATGTAGCAGTGAAATTAGAGTGAAGGACTAGGACTGCTGCTTCTTCATTGCGTGACAACGCATCGGCCACGTTGTTTTCTCTTCCCAGTCTATAATGGATTTCAAATTCAAAACCTATCAATTTTGCTACAAAATTCTGTTGCTCCAGTGTGGTAATTCTTTGTTCCAACAGGTGTTTGAGCGGTTGTTAATCGGTGAAAATTTGAAATTTCTTGCCCAATAAATAAAGGTGCTATAGTCGAACAACTTCAATAATGGCGAGCATTTCTTTTGCATACACATACCTCCTTTTCTTTGTTGGACCTAGAGCCTTGCTCAAATAAGCTAATGGTCCCCCTCATATGTCAACACAACACCTATTCCTATATCGCTTCCATTTGTGTGGACCTCAAATGTCTTCTCAAAATTAGGCATGGCCAACACCGGTGTCTTTGTCATTACATCTTTAAGCCGCTCAAATGCCTTCACACCCCCTTCCGACCAACCAATCCTCCTTTTTTTAACATATCAGTAAGAGGCTTTGCAACCGAGTTATAATGTTTAACAATTTCCTGTAACATCCCGTTAACACGAGGAAGGCCTGTAATTCAGATATGTTTTATGGTATTGACCAGGCCTTCATTGCCACTTTTTTTTGTTGGTCCACTTGTACGCCATGCTTGGATATCAAGTGGCTTAGATACTCCATTTGTTCTTGCACAAACTCGCATTTCGAGGGCTTAATATGAAACCTGTGCACCACTAAAATTCCAAGCTCTATCCGTAGATGTGATACATGGTCAAGCCAATTTTTTGAATAAACCAATATGTCATCAAAAAAGACTAGCACATATTTACGTAACATATATTTAAATATGAAGTTCATGGCAAACTGGAATGTAGATGGGGCATTACATAGGCCAAAAGGCATTACCAGATACTCGTAGTGGCCATGGTGAGTACGGAACGCAGTTTTGTAGATATCATTTTTGTGCACCCGAATCTGATGATAACCTGCTCGCAAGTCCAGTTTAGAGAAGTATTGGTCACCGCCGAGTTCATCCAACATATCATCTACTGTCGGTATAGGAAATTGATCCTTGATTATGGCTTCATTTAGCGCTCGATAGTCCGTACAAAACCTCCAAGTCCCATTCTTCTTTTTGACCAGCAACACCGGGGATGAAGAAGGACTCGTGCTTGGTCGAATCAATCCTGCTTGTAACATATCATCCACTTGTCTCTCAATCTCTGCTTTAAAAAAATGGGCATATCGATACGGTGCCACATTGATTGGTTTTAACTTTTGTTTTAGAGGAATTCTGTGGTCAAATTGACGTTGGGGTGGTAAGGAATTCGGTTCCTCCAAAACAGTGGCATATTTGGTCAACAATTTTCGTATATCATCAGGTATAATAGGCATAGTTGTATTTGACCCCTTTGTTTCCATAGATTCCACCTATATGGAAAAGCATTGCCCGCCTTAGCGTAACAATTTTTCCAATGAATTTGCACCTACCGTTTGCGCCATCATGCCATCTGGCATGGATAGCTTGACCTATTCGTCTCCCCAAGCAAACTCTATTGTTCTTCTACTATAATCTGTAACCACTCGGCCAAACCCTTCTAGCCACTGAACTCCCAACATGACATCAATTCCCACCATTGGTAACACATACCAGTCTGTTTCCATTTGTACGCCTTGGAGTTTCATAACAACACCACGGTAAATCTCATTACAAGTCAATCGTTCCTCATTCGCTACACGTACCTCAAACAAGTCAATAGCATAAACTGGTAGTCCCAATTTGATTGCTATGGAGTTGTTGATGAAATTATGCGAGGATCCATTGTTTATTAAGACAGCGACAGATTTGTTGAAGATCAGGGCCCGTAACTACATTGTTCTCGGTCCTTTCACCCCAGCTATTGTGTGTATGAAAATTTGAGGTTCAGGCTCCCCTTCGTTATGACTCCCACTTTCCTCAATGTTATGCTCATCCCCAATGTCCTTCACGATCTCTTCATTTGTAATAGGCTCGATTAAGAACACTTGTGAAACCTTACATTTTATGGACGGGAGTAAACCTCTAATTGCAATTGAAACATAAGCTTTTTTCCCTCTTCTTTTACATCTCTTCCCTATGAGAGCTTTTTCACTCCTACGGGTAACAGTTTATTGGTTGGCCTGGTTCCACCGCCAGCCTAAATTATGTTGGAACTATAATCATATTTTTTTGGTTCATTCTTCCACCCTCGTTTAATGTCCCTCAAAAATTCATCTTCCATTCGTGCATATTCGACAGCCCTTCGAACTCTCTTTGGTCTGTTTACTTTTACATCCTTCACTAACTCTGGTTTCAACCCTTTAATATATACTCCAATAAGGGCTCTCTCCGGCCAATCTCTCACTTGCATAGTAAGTTTCTCAAATTCTTTGTTGTATTCCCGTAAGCTCCCTATTTGTTTGATCTGCGATAAGGCCTCATCGTAATTAACATATCCCATTGGTCCAAACCGCGTAACAATTTCTTTCTCAAAATCCTTCCATCTAATTGCTTTTCGCTTGTTCTTGTAGATACGTGAGATCCACTGCTACCAAAGATTGGCTTCCCCTTCTAAGAAAAACGCAGCATAGTTGACCCTTTCTGACTTCTTCATCTCCTGGAATGAGAAAAACTGATTGGTACGATTCACCCAAGAAATTGGGTCCTCACCCCAAAACACCAAAAAGTCCATTCGATGCTTCCGAATTGAAGGCTTCTTTTGTCTGGCGCACTTTCGTGTCCATCATTAGAGGATGAGTTGCTTTCAGAATTATTATCGGTTTCCGAAACGCTCTTCTGGGTTTGTTGTGAAGCATGGCTGCTCCAACTTCGGCTACGCCCCCGCCCTTTGTCCTGTATTGCATTCAGTATCGCCACCTCCAGTCGATCAATGTGTTGCCTCATTTCCTACTGTCCCGACTGCATCTCAAGACTTATTACATTGACACTAGCCTCCAGATTTTCAATCCTCTCTTTATGTGTTGCCATGATCTAGTTCCTTGTTTGGTCTTGGCTTTCAATCAAGTGAGAGTGTGCGGTTCTCTCAACGAAAGCACCAATGTTGAAAATGTAGGAGTCTAGGGTTTGAATGAGTGATCAAAACACAGGTCAAGATCACAAACTCAAGAGTTTGAGATAAATATCATTTTTGTCATTCAGAATATCTATATATTTTTACTCGTACAAGGCTTTGGTACTTATAGCAAGACACAGCTATCAATAACGTAATTGACTCCATCAACTACTCTATTTCCTAATCAAATGGGAATTCATGCAAGACTAAACTACTATAATAAAGGAAACTATCGTATGGAACTAGTCCACTTATTGACCTAATAATATGAAGCCTAACTCCTTAGACCTTGGCCACTTGCCACATCTTTTTGTCCCTTTCATGTCCGTCCTTGTGCAGAGCTTGTAGAACTGTCATCTCTTTTGCTTCCTTAAGCTTCTGTCTCCTGGCTCTATTATATGCATTCTTGAGTAACCTTCCTTGATTCACATCAAGTACATATAACACAACATAATTTTGATGATTTTTTTAAACCTTTATAGATTTACGACAATGTCAAAACTACAAAATTTTATTTTAAATCAAAAACTCGAGAAAACAAGCTGTCACGTAAGGGATTAAAAAATGGATATATAAAGATTATTCAGCTTGTATGGCTTCAAAGTAAAATAACTTGGTCCATAAAGAAAGGTAATTTATTTAGGAAGATTTAACAATCATTCGTGCAGAGAGATAATTAGAAGACACTCCCTTGCAGTGAATAGGTACAAATTAGTGTGGTACTAGCATGCTTACTGTAGAGCTACAACATGCCTATGGCTACTAATTAACGGAAGGCTCAATACAAGGGATAGGCTGAGGAAGTATATGAATATACCTGAAGATTGTATCCTCTCTAGTAGAGCAAAGGAGACTGCGGATCACCTCTTCTATGCATGCGAGTAATCCAGAGCGATATCAAGAAAAATCCTGCGGCTATGTGGGCAGACTCTAAACAGCTTCTAAGGAATGTGAATAGAAAGGACCGTGATTGGATAGTGTTCACGATTGCAATTGGGTACACGATCAGAGTGATCTGGATGGAGAGGAATCAGAAGATCCTCACAGTGGGGAAGAAAACTATAGATGAGCTAACAACAGGGATAACAAATGGCATTCGGGAGAGGCTAATTGCACAAAAAATGAACTTGGGATGCTCTGAGAATCATGCGAGCAGATGGAGGTTGCGAATTAGGGATTAAGGGCCTGTTTGGTTAGATGTTAATTAATAGAATGGAATTGAATGGAATGTAACAGAACGGAATGGAAAGATTTATAATGGAATGAAATGTAATACAGTGAAACGTTGTTTGGGAGGGATGAAAGGGTTCATAATATAATGTAGTGAAATATTGTTTGGAAGATGAATTGAATGAAATGGAATGTATAATAAATGACTATTATACCCCTTATATTAAAATGATTATTGCAGAAGGTTTATTATTTTATTATTAATTATATACAATTTATTATTAATTATATAAAAATATTATTACTAATTATTTAATATATTTTATTTTATTTTATTCTATTCTATGTGATTTATATATAAAAATAATTTATTTATATTTTT
>JANQBM010000009.1:26025160-26037420 GCA_025594535.1 Erythroxylum domingense | reverse complement strand
AAAAACTGTTCCTACAACTAAATGAAATTTACAAATAAAGTGTAAGCTGATATCTGAGGCAATATATAAATATATTGAAACTCAAATAATGATAGAATTACAGGAACCATTTTGATAAATACAAATCAGCAGTATCTCATCTGCATGTCCAGGAAGTAGGGATGTGGAAAACAGGTGATAAAGCTTTAAATATCAAAGGACCTAAGACAACTGTTAACAGGAACGAATAAATAATTAAATTTCAAAAAACAATAGGAATCCAGCTTACAGTGAAGTTTCAGGGTAAGACCAGCAAAGTTGCAACAAGTAACCTTCTAACCAAGTTTCAAAACATTTTTTGGATATAAGAACATGTGCTCCAAATCTACACAGCAAAAAAGTATTTTATTTCATAACTTTCTTAATTAAAATTTCCTGAGGTAAGCATATAAAACAAAGTGTAAATAAAACATAAATTGGGCGCTAGATGAGGCACTTACAAAAAGAATAGACCCCCAGCAGATGCAGATATGCATATGAGAAAATACAATAATTGATTGATGTGCATGAAACAGCTACAGATCATTCTCAGTATATTTCAATTGGTAACTAAACCAATCATCGTCTATATTTACAAGAAGTCTTCAAACTGCACCTTGAGCGAACAGTCCAGAAGGGAGGAATCAAAAGGTTAGTAGTTGCATAGGACTGTGTTTTGTTGGGTGAGTGTGTCTAAGATTCTCTTCATCTCTCAAAACTTCAAAAGGACGAACACACCGTAAAGAATACCCATACCGAAAGCTCCCTTTGACATTAAACGAAAACAAGGCCTTGGAATCCTCATGACAATGATTTGTAAAAATCAATAAATCACCTGTTGACGGGACCAACTCAAGAATGAAGTCAAACTTAAGATCAGCTGTCATCATCCACAGTACCAATGTAGGTGAGGTCTGTCCGTCTCACCTTTACAGCCCCTTTAAGCCAGCTGACAGCTTGAAGATTGGCATGATCACCACTTCCAATCACAGTTGTGTTGGCTTGATGATGGCCCAGGTCCTGAACCATCCTCCAAAATTGTCCGAGGATCAATTTCCATATCATTGTCTTGCTGCACTGGTAAAGGCTTGGACTTCCATGCTACACTAATTGCAGTTTTCGACGTGGAAGGGACAACATTTCTCTGAGTGTTTCCAGCATAACCCATAAACTGAAATGCTTGGTTGAATTGAAGAAACAGCACTAGTTGAGACAGATGGTGGTGAGCAAGACAGAGAGCGCCGAACAGAAGGACAAAGAATTGGCATGGCAGCTTGGATACGCCATCTAATTGTGCTAGGCAACTGCATGTTCCAAGTCATTCTGCATTTGGAAGCATTTCCATGAGATGGGGTACAATGATTAAATTGATATCAAAATCAGAATGTTTTAAGGACACAAACCAGTAAACTCTCCACTACTTCACGATTGCACCCAGCAGATTCCATAGAAGTTTCATTCACAGACTTGGTAAAAGGTCTTGACTTCAACCAACTAGGCTGGGTGTTGCATAATAACCCATGAAGAACCAACAGCATTTGATCGAAGAGGCGCTCACCAAACAGATCTGCGGAAGCAGCTCCCAACCGTGATTCAATTTCCTTTTCCATTTAGAGCTCTGCATTGTAAAGAAGTTTGTATCTTCGTACACAACCCGATTACCAAGGGAGAAGCAAGGAACAAAACACTCGCAAAATAATATATGACAATACCAAATAGCAACATGTGAAACTACGCATATAATAGATTGAGAATTACTTCCAGTGGGAAAATAAAACCCGGTAACCTAGAATCAAAAACTAATCAACAAACTAACATATCAATTGTCAAGACAGTAAGGAAGTTATCCTGTGTAGAACCCAAGAAGAAAAAAGCTAATGAGTCACTATGAATATTATACTCTTTTGGCAATTACCCGTCAGTGCGTATGATTGGAAGTAATCTTATCAGTAATTGCAATCGCAATGATATAGAAGCTCGAAAAGCTGATGGGCATGGAGAAGTGTTATCTGCAGCTGTTGTTCGTCTGGTCAAACCAGGACTGCCACCTCTTATGCCTTTGCGATTGTTAACTATTCACAGGACCTTCCATCCCAGAAGCTGTTGTTCCTGTCTGTTTACTTGCACCCGTGTAACGGCATTTATTTGTTGCTCAATGTTATTTAGCAGCTTGATCAACTCATTGGCAAAAGTATTGCGAGAATCAACTCATCCCTGATCTATGCAGTGAACAACTAAGTCAATAAGTGCTCTCTCAGTCAGACGCTGTTGAATGGCATTGAAGGCTTCAGTCTCAAATTGAACTGAAACTTTTCCAGTTCTTTTTGTGTACATAACTTCTTCAGCAAACTTACCTTCTTCAACAGCTAGCATTTCAAATATCTGCTTCTCACCCCTCTTATTTGTAGGATTAAAACCAGAATTGGGCCAACCCCATGGCTTCCAAAACTGAGATTTGGTTTGAAACACCCTTACTTTGTGCAATGTTAGTTAGTGTTGGAATATGAGAATGGGAACAATCCCATATTGGAAAGGAGAAGAAGAAGAGAAGCACTTACAAGCCTATAAGGAGCCAAATTAAAATGCCCGGGGACATTTTGGTGGTGGACCTCCTAATATGAATCCTAATGCTCTCTGTCTCTCCCCTCATATGCACTACTTCTTAGTAATTACCGTTGTTTGACAGTTTTACGTTCAACAAGGACATCATTTCCAGCTAAGAACCACTTTGTCTGCAATAACATTGA
This sequence comes from Erythroxylum domingense, assembly GCA_025594535.1. Classification (NCBI taxonomy): domain Eukaryota; kingdom Viridiplantae; phylum Streptophyta; class Magnoliopsida; order Malpighiales; family Erythroxylaceae; genus Erythroxylum; species Erythroxylum domingense. The sequence goes on along the minus strand of JANQBM010000009.1, from coordinate 26,034,655 downwards.
ATCATCCAATGACCACCCAAACAGATGGATCAGCTCCGATAAAAGAGGTGCAGCAGTATCGGGTCTGACTAATAACCTTGTAAGGATGATCTCGATGAAGTTGTTCTGATTTTCTGAAGCGACTGTTTTTTCAGGACCAGGTGAGGAGGAACGGATTGCATCAGCCAGTGATATATCATGAGTCTCAAGTTTGTCGATAAGGGATTGTTCATTCAAAAGAAGCCTGAGCTCAACCCACTGCCAATGAAACTTTGCAGGCTGCAGTGTATCCTGTAAATTTACAATTTTATCCAGAAGGTTAGTCTCACTTTTGGCATGTTGAACTTTGGATCCACCTTGTGCAAGAACCTGATTTGCATCCTCTCGCACAGGTATGGACTGTGGAATTTTAAAATCAAAGATAGCACTCAGAAACAATCTTCCACGAAGAGGGAAAAAGCCCGTTGACCTAAAATTTGTATCCAAACCATTTAACTCCAGCATCGTATAGCAAATTCTGCATACCTGTCATCTGCAACTATAAGATTATAAAATCCTTGAGTATCCCACATACAGACATCCCAAAAAGGCAAGTGCCTTATAGCATCACCAATAGCCACCGTCATTGATTGATATGATTGATTAATGTCGTCACGGCTTGAAAGGTTGCCAGTAACAATGAATGGCCTCCAAATAAGAAAGGCAAATATAGAATATGCGGGAGGAAGTACCAAGCTTTGAGGAAGCATACGCTGCATCCTTGAAAGAGAAACGATGGATGGTTCACCCAAGAGGTCAACAAGTAAACCATCAGATACCGTTCTGCAATTACCCACAAGCAGTCTAAACCAGTGCACATAAATATCAACTGAATTACCCACCTTGAAATTCCCTGACGAACGTGTATTACCATTAGCATTGGATTTTGTACTCCTTAAAAATTGAATTACGTCTAATTCTTCTTTTGATCTCAACACAGAAACAATTCTCTCCAGGGAAAAAACACCATGGATAACAGCACCGACTACAAGCGCAGAGATTGCAGCAGCACATTTAGTTACTTTTCTTAAAACTGATTTTCCAGAATTATTCACAATCTCATTAGAAGTGTTTGCAATAGAATCATGGGATCCAGGTGACAACTGAAATTGACTTCGTGAAGCCTTCACAGGAGCGAAAGCTGCAGCAAGAGCAGAAGAAGCTTCTGTTGCAAGAGCTATCTCAAAAACACGGCTTTGACGCTCTCCAAGAGCCTCCTTAAGTAGACAGAGGCAATTGATATGAACATGCAAAATGCGTCTAGCAAGGCTCCATGAACTAAAAGTAGAAGAAGAATTCAAATTGTTACTGCCTGCAGCAAAATCTGGTATTTTCCCCATGGTTGGTCCCTATGCTATTCACTATGGCTGAGATAGCATTACACACTAGAGATGGATCATCTTCCTGAGCAGCACCACCAGTCTGCTGAATACAATCCATCAGCCCCATTATTATCTGTTGAGCTATCTGACATCCATCATCAGACTTTTCTAGACCAGGACCTTTTGGTGTACCAGAACCAAAAAGCTTTCTCCCTTTACCAAATAAATAGTGAAATGCATCATCAATATGCCTTTGGACTACATCTCTCATGCTCACACCACTCTGGACAACCGATTACCACTTATCTTTTGACGGAGAAAATTGTGAAGATCTTCAATCCCTGAGGGGACCGCAAGTTCTGTTGAACGTCCAGATTCAAGCTCAGAAAGACTCTTCTCCCACTCAAGGATACTAGGCAAATGACCATATTTTTTCAGTATATACCGGGAATAAATTAAGGATGGTGAAGCTGAAAATCTTCCAGAAGAAGCAAGCAATGTTGCAGCACGTTGAGTTACAGACAAGACTTCAGGGACAGGATCTGTAGCAATAAGCGCATTCTCATACCTAAGTAAATGCACAATACGCCAAGTGAGAGGAGCAACTTTATCATTTATTTCATTCAATTTCAATGACAGAGGATAAAGAAGGAAATGTGCAATATATGCAACCGGTAACAATCATGGTTTTGTAGAAATTTTGAAATTACGTAAAAATTTCTGGATAGAATGCAAATCAACTTGGATTGATTAACTAGAGCTATAGGAAGATTACAGAATCCTACTTTGTAGAGAAAACACATTAACCAGAAAACAGAAAAAGAAGAGCATATTTGGCAGATATATTCTAGGAGCATTTTATACAGTTAATGTAATACGTATAACAAATCTTATTACGTATTCAGGATCGGTCATGAAAGGATTAAAAACGAAGGAATGCGGAATACCTTATTTCGATTCTATCTCTAATTTCGAAGCCAATTTCGGGCACCAAACGAGCTCCAATTTCTCTGGACCTTTACGGAAAGTATTCACCGGCACGTAGTTTAGGCCTTTCTACATTTTTCTCAATATGTGAGCTCTCTTAACGGATCAGAGATTTTTTATGCTCGCGATTGACATGAGCAACTGCAGGAAATCATAACCTATTTATATAGCTTCCATATCAGATTTTTCCATCACAAGACCGATATGGACCAGGTCCACACTAATCTGGATCTAATTTCACCTAAACTTCGACCTATTAATTTAGATCATTTATTGGGTCACTTTATTATCTTTATCTGGATCAAATTACATAACTTTATTGATAATTTGTTTAAAACCAAATAATGCAATTAAATGTTGTCCACTTAATAGGAAAAATGACAAAATTGCCCTTAGGGGCAAAATTGTCTAACATTCTCCCCCTTGGACAATACTTAATTGTAGTTTTGACTCAACTTTAAAAACATTTTAAAAATTCAGTTAAGCTACGCTGCTGTATTAGTCGACTAAGTTTAAAAACAAAACATTTGATCCAAAGATAATAAAAGTTTAAGATTCCATCCTGCAAGACTTTCGATACCGAAAAGTATCAGATACATGTGTCATGTGTGACACAGATCCAATATAATCACATATACCTAATACCTCACTAACATAAATGAGAAAATGAAGTATGACAGACTATGATGATACCTTTATGATCTAATATGTATCATCTTCGTCTATAGGTCATGATTTCTCCAACTTTATGCTAAACCGCATTGCTAAACTTCATCAGAGAAATCTCATTTTCTCTCATCGAATACTAAACAACATTAGAGAAAATTTGTTTCCTCTCACCATATGCTAAACAACATTAGAGAAAATCTTTATGTTCTCCAACTAAATGCTAAACAACATTAGAGAACCTTTATGGGATTAAAAACTTATATCCTCTTACATCATGTCAAACTTTAAGGATATATCCGTATAAAACTATATGTGTCTAATGACATAGGCTCAAGGTCAATCTTTATAAATGCCTAATGACCTTTAAAATGCTTAAGATCAACATAAATCTTAAGGCTTCTATACGTATTTTGACAATGTATGATAACATGTATTATTGAGGATAACTGACGATCATCTTTATTGATGAACCATCATACCGTCATAATACATTATCTAAGGACTTCAAAACACCCATACTGTGTACTTGTGTTCCAAACACAAATGGGTAAAGTCCTTTAGTTAAAGAATCGACTCATAGTTCCTCAGTCTTTAAATGCTCCAAACTTTAATGTCGCCTTTTCGTATCAACTACTTCATGATCAGACATTTGACCTCAAAATGCTAAAGCCCTGTGATATTTAATGTTGTTGTTAAACAACACAGAAGCTTGATTATCACATTACAACTAAATGGGTTTAACCATTGAGTTAACCACAGACAACTTAGAAATCAAATTTCTGAGCTAAACCGTTTGCGAAGCAGCCCCATAGAATGCATTATGCATACATGGTTAAGGAAGTCACCCGTATCTAATTGACACTCTTTCACAACATTATACCATCTGCAAACTTAAACCTTAACCTTAAGTGAACTTTCAATCATCCGGAAACATAGCTAAATTTGAATCTGAATTCCCTACGAAGTTTAGTCTGTTGACTTTTTTATATGTCAACACATAATCCTTGATTCCCTTTAATTATCTCAACACTCACTTGACTGGATTTCAATGGTCTACATCTGGGTTAACCAGACACTGACCAAATAGTCAAACAGTAAATGCAATGTCCTATCTAGTACATAGCCGAGCAGACATCAAGCTATCAACCATAATAGAATATGGAACATTCCTCATAACCTCTCTCTTCAACCATACTAGAATATGGGATATTCCTCATAACCTCTCTCTTTACTTTATTCTTTGGTCACTGTGCCAAAGATTATTTCTCACGATGAGAGATAAGTGCTACGACAGGTTTACAGTTAACCGTATTAAACCTTTGTAGCATATACTTAATGTATGCACTCTGTGAGAGGGATGATGAGTGTTAAGATATGCCCTGTGAATCCAATACTGAGGACGAAAGATACTACACCAAGATCCTTTATGTCAAAATTCTCGACTAAAAGTTGCTTATCCTTATACAACATGGCCAAGTAATTTGACATGAGTAATATATCATCCACATGCAGTAATAGGAAGATAATTTTGCTCCCCCTGACCTCATAGTACGAGCATCTTTTCAACTTTATTTCCATAAAGCCAAAAGAGGTCACAACCTCATCAACTGTAAGGTTTCACTTTCGGGAGGTTTGATGTAGATCACATATTGATCTGCATAATAGGTAAACCATGTCAGTTTTATCTGGATCCTGAAATCCTTCATCTTGTATCATATAGACCACTTTATAAAGGTCTTTATTCAGGAAAGCGGTTTTGACAACCATCTGATGTAACTCTTCATCATCATGAGCTATAATTGCCATAATCACTCAAAATGTATCCTACGAGGATACGAGAGAAAAGTAACATAAAAGTCAACATTCTTCTTGAGTGAACCATTAGGCAATTTAACAAGTCCATAAACCGATGAACTTTATCTTGAAGTCCTTCAAGTCTTAAACTTCATTTACAACTGACGGTTTTGTAGTTCTGCAACAAATCAACTAGCTCCCATACTTTACTATGTTTCATAGCTTGCATCTCATCAGTCATTGCAACCCACCATAATTCTGCTGCGGATACAAAAACAACTTCTGTAAAAGTAACTGAATTCTTAATATGTCTAATATTATCATAGTCCTATTCACCTAATAGACTATGTAATTAGATAGGATAACAAGTCATTTCAATCTAGTGGATTTTCATAACTGCATCAGATCTTGTACCCTCAAGAACTTCTGTGTGTACAGGTATGGGTTCCTGTTCCTATACAAGCATGGTACAAAGACCTAAATCCACCGGATCTAACTGTATGAGTGGCAGATACATAATAACTGTAGTATCCATCCTGTAATCATCCTAAGGGTCAAAGGGCCCAGCATCATCAAAGACATCACATTCCAGAAACTTAGCTGTTTGTGATTCCACTATTCTGTTTCCTCCTTCTCTTCAGTAAAATCTGTAGCCTATACAGTGGTTAGGATATCTTACTAAATAACAATAAATGTAATGAGTATCCAAATTTTCTTCATAAGGATTATACTACCTCAGTAGGGTAGCCCTATACATAAATGTGTGTAAGGCTGAGTTTTCACACTTCTAGATAATCAAGTACATCAGTCTTGTTCTTCATTGACTTTTTCACGTCCTTTAGGATGTTTTTATGCCTTTCGACAAGACTACTCGGTATAGTGAATCAAGTCACTATAATAACTAATTTTATATATCCGACAAATAGACCTTTTCAAGTCCTGAAACACTATGTTTGCCATGATATTCTCCTCCATGGTCAGATCTGACATTCTAAATGAATTTTCCCATTGGTTCTCAACCTTCAACCTTTAAGCAAGAACACATAATTGTAATGGGAATAATCATCAACAAGTGTCAGAATACTTTTGGATTGCATAATGCCACTGTATAAGGTCTTCCGATATCTTTATGTATCTGCCTCAACAAGTCAGAAACATAAGTTGACCCTACTTCCTTATTAGTCAACTTACCCCTGCAATAGTCAACACATGTTCCTATATCAACATAATCTAGAATTGAGAGAATGTTTTCTTTAGTTAATCTCTCAACCCTAGCTCTGGAAATGTGACTTAAACTTTTATGCCACGCCATGTATGACTTTTCATTCATCAAGGTCTTTCATTTGATGACTTGTTTAGCAAGATACGAATAAGCATAAATCTAATTCGGGGTAAGACACATTTTATACAAACTGTATGACAAGAAAGTTGTATCATTATGTTTTGTATTAAACATAACTATACAACAAAAGCATTAAATACAAAACGTCAACTTTCTTTGTCCTAAATTGATCCAAAGATCATATATAAAATGTGTCGTGTAAAGACCTAAATGAACCTTGCTACAAGATTCAGTACATACATCCCCTATAGATATTACTTCTACTTCTTCATTGTTGTCAACCATCAATTACTCCTTCCCTTTATTTGGCTTTATCCTGGATATGAATCTTTGCACTGTGGAACCACCTTGATCAGATAAACCACTATATAGTCACCAAGTACTTAATGCGACTATCGCAAATTAGATTCATAAATTGACAAGCCAAGAAGTCATTTGATAGTCACAGTCTTTCCTTTTATACCTTATACTGTTAGTTACTTTATATCCCTAGGACCTTTACCAGCACTGGATTGACCAGCATTAGTATGTGGAGAAGATTAAGTCTTTCTACCTTTGATTTTAGTGTGCTTCATCTTTGCCTTCCATTTAGTTGCTTCGAGGGCTGTAGGAGTAACAAGCTTAAGTTTCTCCTCCTCAGCAACGCAATGGGAAATCAAAGCATTGAAATCTCATTCCTCATCCTGTAAATAATATGTCATCACCAGATTACTTAACTCTGGACGGAGTGTATTCAGAGTCTGGTCAACTATGAAGACATCAATAAGAGTAATGTGCAACATCTTCAGTTTACTGTGAAAATGAATCATTCTTGATATGTACTCCTTACTCCCCCTTTTCTCTCATATACCTCATGGAGAATAATTCTTTATTCAAGGAACTTGTCTCAATACTAAATGAGACTGTGTACCTCTAGGAGATATTTCCAAAAATTACTTTGCTATGTCTGTATCCGAAACTCCACTAAGCAAGTGGTTAGGTATGGATTTCTTAATGGTCATAAAAACATAATCTGTTAGACCGATCCTGGGCTTCAAAGACTGCTTTATGAGCTTTTGAGCTCATGAATGTAGGTGGAGATGACCTATGTATCTGTATGGTCATATCGACCTTAGCTATTTCCATAGAATTCAATACATCCTCTGTCTACTTTTTGTATTGAAACAGGTCAGGGTTTTAATGGTAACACTAATTTTATTGACCAAAAAGGTGACTCTATAGTAACTTTAATTAGATCAGCACAAATGTAGGACAACAGAAATACTCAAGGCCATAAATGGTACAAAAAATATCAAATACCGAAGCAATTCAATTAGTGCAGATGCTCTATAGGCTTTGAGAATTATCAACCAGATCTGATCCTCCTGAAGAAGGTTAATGAATGAAACGAAGTGCTACTCTAGCAAGGGTCCTTACATAGGTTTGAGACATAACATCAATTTCTAGAACACTAAAAATGATAGGTAACATAAATTGTAAAGTCTAGGAAATATTTTTCCTGAAAGTGCAGAAGTTAAAACAAAATGTGATGTTACAAAGTTGATTGAAGTTGGAATGCTCAAACAAGAGGGAAAATTAAAAAATTAACCTTCCAAATGAAAAGAACTAGCAAAGAAGAAATTGTAAATAGACAAAAGAAATACCTGTAATTGAATAAGAACTTAATCAATTATCACAGAGGGAAGACGCAACCCTTTTGCATAGTGCCAATGCAAGAACCGTACTACATACCACCATTTGAAGTGTAAGGAAGGCTCCTCACCATTTGAGGGCCATCAAAGATGGGTCACTCTTAGGCTGTACTGATCCAGAATAAACCATATGAGATGATTTGTTGTTAGATCTCGAATTTTCTTAGAATTTATTTTATTAAATTAGAAAGCATGAATATAAGTAGAATTCATGGATTAAAAATTTTTAGAGTTTAATTTGTTCTATTATTGTTTTCATGTGGTAGCATAGATCAAAAGGAAGAGTTAGAATTAAGATAAGGAGTCAAGAGGAATTAGATTGAATAAGGAAGGGTAAGACAGGAAGGTTAAAAATTTGTCTTAAACTAATAAGACAAAAAGAGAAGAGAGTCGTGAGTGTTAAGAAAGAAAAAGAGAGAAAATTGTAGAAGAAACTAGAAGAAGAGAAGGAGAAAACTAAAGTATAGAAAAAGAAGAAGGAAAGAAAAGAGCAAGGAGAAAGAAGAGGAAGAAGAATATCAGCTGAGTTTTCTTTTTAGGTAAACCTTACTATTTTTTTTGTTTTGATAGAAGAAGGAAGTAGAGAAGATAGGATATGTGTTGAAAATGAAGAGAAAAGTAGAGAACCGAAATTCTTCTCCTTAGATCTTTATGAACCTTGACTAGATCTTAGTTCTTCTAGTTAGATAAATCAAGAATAGATTAAGTTTAAGCACATTCATGAATATTTAAGCTTATGGAAGCTTTATTCGTGTATGATGATTAAATGAAAATATGTTTGTTCTTAGAGAACCAAGATTATCGAAGGCAAGAACAAGAGGAAAGACAAACTTGATTTTGGAAATATCAAGTAAATAGGTGGGTAATATGTTTATAGTTTTTGTGACGATGAGCTGAAATTATTTGTTTGTATGTATATTTAAATGCTTGCTTTTACTTATTGTGAATGTGGGAAAAATGTCTTATGAATTTGTTATATTGATGTAAAAACAGAAAAATTCAGGAAGCATGAAATATAGGAATATGTTATGAAATATGTATGCATCAGAAAATCTGCTTATATGGGTAAGAGAGATAACATTCTGCTCGTCACATGCACGTTGACCAAAAGCCTTCTCCCGAATGCCTGTTTGTGGCATATGAGCTCCGAAAATGGACTCATTCTGTTCACGGTGTAAACTTCGGTTTTGCCATTTTGTTTCATGGGATTCTCTCGAGCCATTATGTTTGTGCATTGCATTTTAATTTATTAAAGGTGGAGCATAATTGAGTGTTATTTTCTAATGATTAAATGAAACATGTGATCTAATTTGTGAGATAATGTTTTCTGGTCTATGTAAATTCTCAAATTTAGAATGTGAATGTTGTGTTCGGTTGAAATTAAAATGATACCATATATATATATGTGTGTGTGTGTGTGTGTGCAAAATTTTTTCTTTTCTATTAAGTTGTCATTATGGCTGGGAATGAGATTATTGGTTGTGTGATGATCTTTTGATGGGTTTTCTTTAAGTAAATTGTTTAAATGGAGTTTTGTATGTATGAATTTAAATGTTGGATTTGGGTCTTTTGGTTATAGCTAATAGTCATATTTATTGACAGTAGAAAGAAAAGAGGAAAAAGGGGATAAAATGTGATCTGAAACTTCAAGGAATAAACTGTATTGATCTAG
>JANQBM010000009.1:25861223-25875239 GCA_025594535.1 Erythroxylum domingense | reverse complement strand
TCCCTCAGGCCTCAGCACTGTTAATGTACTGACAGCCTGTCTGACAGAGAGGAGAGGACCGAGAAGGTAATTAAAACAAGAAAGCAGGGGCAAATCCGTGAGAGCGTCGTCAGTGGGTACCACTGAAACGTAGATGGACCCCACTTGAAAACAGATCCTATATAAAGCGACAGAAAGCTCATTCATTGCACAATTCATTAAAATCAAGAAAAAGCCAAAAATTAAAATAGAGAGAGAAAAGACTAAATACGCAATAAGTTTAAAAGCCCCAAAACAAAAATCCTAGGGTTTTGACTTCAACTGAAACTTGGGGAAATTTTTCACAGAGAGAGTCTTTGTAGCATTTGACTGTTACGAATCATTTCGGTGCTGTCTCACTCTCTCTTCACCTCCGTGGGGTGGGTGGCTGGGAGTGGGATTATATCTAATCTGTCCCCCGCAAAAATCGGTTCTTTTTAAATTTTAGGGTTTTTTTTGGAAGGAATTTGGGTGCTGACGAGTGAAATGTAAGAAAAGGATAATGGAAACCTAGAGAGAAGGTGGGGAGATGCCAGATAGTGGAGAGCAGACTGCGTGTGTGTTTAGATGTGAGTGAGCTGTGAGCTGTATTTGAACGTTGGTATCGGAGGGTAAAATTGAGGTTTTGTCGATACTTTGGACGGGGTTTTGGATTTTCTCCACATATCTTCTCCATTTCTCGCCTTTGATCTTTTTTTACCCCTTTTTTTTGGGGAACTTTATCAAATTTTTATGCAATCTGGTGGTGGTGGTCCCGGCCGCATAGGGCCGGCAGGGCGGGCAGCTTCTACGTCTGCGGCTGCATCTCCTTCGTCGTCGTCATCCGCCGTGTCGACGCCGCAGTTAGGGTTTGATTCAACACAGCAACAACAGCAGCAACTAGGGTCTAGGCAGGTAAATGTCTGGGCATCTGGGGTTTTACAAATTTAAGGCCTTGGGAGTTGAATGTAGAATGCTAGTGATTGGTTGTTTGGTGGTTTTGAACAAAATATAGAGCGATCGGGAAATTGTTTTTGGTGTTTGGAGGTTTGTAAATGGGGTAAACGGGAAGTGATGTGTTTTCCTTTTTGTTTTTAACTGGTAGACCTTTTTTTTTCTGTAATTGGTCATCAACTTTACTTGGCTTCACTCTAGTGATGAGAAAGCTTAAATTGTGACAAAGATGTGGGGTCTGCTTGCAAATTTTCCATTCCTTTCCTGCGGCTGAATTGGGTGAATGTTGGTGTGCACGTTTGTTAAATTATGATTGTTTTTGTTTGTTTCGCATGTGCTTGTATTTTTCTAGCTTCCGTTGGCTATCTTATTTTGTTAGCCCAATTCTCTCTCTCTCTCTCTCTCTCTGCACAGTGCATTAGGGATATGTAAGTCAGTGTATGATCATGTTAAATATGAACCTAAACAGTTCGGATGCCTTCTTTTTAGTTCTTTTGTTTACTTTTCTTTCTTGGAGATTCTGAGTCAAAATCAGAGTTTTCCCAACTCACGAGCAGACTTTTAGTATGTAGCTGCTTTATTAAATATCTTCTTTGAGCTATATTTGTGGCTGGTGAGTTTTGTCCTGTGTACCTGCCAGAGTTTGGAGATTTTGAGGAATTTTTGGCAATCAAATTGTAAAACATAACTCTCTGGTTTAAAACAATTGAACAGTGTGTCTATTTTACAATGTTAGTCTTTTCATGCAGGCGTTGCAACAGCAACGACTACTGAGAAAACCTGAAGGAAATGAAGCTCTTGTTTCTTATCAAGCTGGTGCGTTTCAAGGCTTTATGGGTGGAAGCAATTTTGCTTCATCTCCAGGCTCAATGCAAATTGCTCAGCAGTCTAGAAAATATTTTGATCTGGCTCAACAGCATGGTATCTCCCAGGAGGGGCAGAGTAGAAGTCAGGGTGTGGAGCAACACTTGTTAAATCCAGTTCAGCAGGCTTATCGGCAATTTTCTGCTTTCCAGGCTGCACAACAGAAGTCAGCTTTGCCCATGCAATCACAGCAACAAGCCAAAATAGGAGTGATGGGGCCATCCACTGGCAAGGATCCGGATGTCCGAATGGGAAATTTGAAAATGCAGGAAGTCATGTCCATGCAGCCCACTAATCAAGGTCAGGCATCATCCTCCAAGACCTCCTCTGAACATATCTCTCGAGCAGAAAAACAGATGGAGCAGGGACAGCTGTCCTCAGAACAGAGACATGAACAAATGCCTTTAATTCAGCAAACAGGTGTTGGCCAAACGATACCTGCAAATATTGCAAGGCCGATGCAGGCGCCACAGGGTCAGCAAAGTATCCAAAACCTGGCCAATAACCAGCTTGCTGCAGCTGCTCAGTTACACATGATGCAAGCCTGGGCACTTGAGCGCAACATTGATCTCTCGCAACCTGCTAATGCCAATGTGATGGCACAGCTCATTCCACTCATTCAGTCTAGGATGGCTGCCCAGCAGAAGCTAAATGAAAACAATGCAGGAGGACAGCCGTCACCTGTCCCTGGTTCAAAGCAGCATGTTACTTCTACACCTGTTGTAAATGAGAATTCTCCACATGCTAATTCATCTAGTGATGTATCTGGGCAATCCAGTTCTGCAAAAGGTAGGCCGATTGCACCACCTCGGCCTTTTGGCTCAACATCAAATGCAGGGATAGCGAGCAACTCTAGTGGCCTTGCAATGCAACAGCCTGGATCTCAGAACAAAGAGTCTCAAGTGCGTTCTAGGCAGGCAGTTATGCATGGGAATGGAATGCCTCCTATGCACCCTCCCCAGTCATCCTCTAATGTTGCCCAGGTTGTAGATCAGACTTTGCCTGCCCAAAATGCATCCAGTGGTAATGATACTTTGCCAATGCAACATTTTAAACAGGCTAATTGGTCTTCCCTGTACTCTACTGTACCTAATGAAGGATCATTGGTCAACCAATTTCCATCACCAGTTGGGCCAGTTGCACAAACGGCAAAACCAAATATTGGGTTCACCAAACAGCAGTTGCATGTCCTCAAAGCTCAGATACTGGCATTTAGGCGAATAAAGGTTTGTCAGTCTGTAGCTCTCTTGCACTTTTCTGCATCATGATTGCTTGCAATGCTTTCTCCAAATGCTTTTACCATGCGCTAAAGAAGGTGCTAGTGGAATAATTTTGACTTTGTGTTGATTGTTTGACAGAAAGGAGAATGTACTCTTCCTCAAGAACTTCTACAGTCTATTGCTCCTCCACCTCTTGAGTTGCAACTGCGGCAACATTTTATTTCTGCAGGAGGAAGTAATCAAGAGAGGTCCAGTGGGAACATTACTGAAAGCCAAATGAAGCATTTGGAGTCCAATCAGAAGAACTCACAGAGCATGCCATCCATAAATGGGCAGAGCGCTTCAAAAGAGGAAAATTTTGTTGGAGATGAGAAACCTAATGTTTCAAGAATTCAAATGCTAGGTGAACCAACAGCAGTGACTACAAGCCTGGTTGCTACGGGTAAAAAAGAGCAACAAGGTGCTATATCTTCTATTAAGTCAGACCAGGATGTTGAGTGTGGTTTTGAAAAGACTCCTGCAACAAATGATATTGCAACTGATAGAGGAAAGTCTGTTGCACCTCAATTTCCTATCTCTGATGCATCACAAGCTAAGAAACCTGCACAAGTAGGCTCTACAATTCAGCAGAAAGATTCTGGTTCTGGCAGGAAATATCACGGACCTCTGTTTGATTTTCCCTTCTTTACTAGGAAACATGATTCTGTTGGGTCAGCAGGTGTAATGAACACCAATAATAATCTAACATTAGCATATGATGTCAAAGATCTCCTGTTTGAAGAAGGCTTGGAAGTGCTTAGTAAAAAGAAGTCAGAAAATCTGCAGAAAATAAACAGTTTGCTGGCTGTAAACTTAGAGAGGAAAAGGATTCGCCCAGATCTAGTGTTGCGTTTACAAATTGAAGAAAAGAAGCTTAGGCTTTTAGATTTACAAGCTCGTTTAAGAGATGAAGTTGATCAACAGCAGCAAGAAATAATGGCAATGCCAGACAGACCTTACCGGAAGTTTGTTAGGCTATGTGAGCGTCAAAGAATGGAGCTTGCTAGACAGGTACAAGCTTCTCAGAAAGCTTTGAGAGACAAGCAACTAAAATCAATCTTTCAGTGGCGTAAGAAACTTCTTGAGGCTCACTGGGCCATCCGTGATGCAAGGACTGCCCGCAACAGAGGAGTTGCCAAATACCATGAGCGAACATTGAGGGAATTTTCAAAAAGGAAGGATGATGATCGAAATAAACGTATGGAGGCTTTGAAGAACAATGATGTTGAAAGGTACCGAGAAATGTTACTTGAGCAGCAGACTAGCATCTCAGGTGATGCTGCTGAGAGATATGCTGTTCTGTCATCATTCTTGACTCAGACAGAAGAATATCTTCACAAGCTGGGAAGTAAGATAACAGCTGCAAAGAATCAACAAGAAGTGGAGGAGGCAGCAAATGCTGCTGCAGCAGCTGCACGACTTCAGGCATGCTTTCCCAACACCCCCCACCCCCAATAGCTTGTGAATTAGTTGTTAAATTGCTTCTTTCTTTAGTCAAAGAATCAAAGGTTAAGAAATTTTATTGCTGATTCAAAAGTTATACTTGTTTTCTTTTGGTATCTCTCATACTTGGTATGTTTTTACTTTTGATGTTTCTAATCTTTATTTTATTTTCATTGACCAAAGGGTCTTTCAGAAGAAGAAGTTAGGGCTGCAGCAGCTTGTGCTGGAGAGGAAGTGATGATAAGAAACCGGTTTATGGAAATGAACGCACCTAAGGATAGTGCTTCTGTTAACAAGTAAGTTATTTGTTTGGTAACATGCTTCCTGTCTTCTTTTGCCAACATTTGAGGGTGGATGTGTCAATTATGTTTGACCATGAAGTGTCGTCAATATGGAATTATCTGCATTGTCTTATGTGATGAATGCATATATGTTATAGACAATGATTATTCAATTGTTTATTAAGGATCGACATACTTTTTCCTGTACAAAAGTGATATTTGATCGCGCTATTTTTATTTTACATATATTTTTCACTGGTCTCCTCAGGTATTACAGCCTTGCTCATGCTGTGAATGAAAGAGTCATAAGGCAGCCCTCAATGTTGCGCGCAGGAACCTTACGAGACTATCAGCTTGTATATTGCTAACTTTTGGAATATTTGAATTATTTGATTTGCTTCATTTTCATTAATGTTTTATTGAAGCCAGGTTTTGAAACTACTTTTGTCTGTCTTTTTTCTTTTTGTCGCCTTCAGGTTGGATTGCAGTGGATGCTGTCTTTGTATAATAATAAGTTGAATGGAATCCTGGCAGATGAAATGGGTCTTGGCAAAACTGTACAGGTGACTTCCTGTTGGTTTTAGTTTTAAAAGCCTCTCTTTGAACCACCTCCATGGACAAAAATGAAAAATTGTTCCTATGTAGTAGTTCCGTTTAATGTTATTGGTCGATATTGGACTTTTTTGCATGATATTCAAGAACCAATACATAGCGTAAGATTCAAAGTTTTCATTCAAATTCTGTTGATGAGTAAATACTTTAATTTTGGGCAGGTGATGGCTTTGATTGCTTATCTGATGGAGTTCAAAGGAAACTATGGACCACATCTCATAATTGTTCCTAATGCTGTTCTAGTGAATTGGAAGGTTAGTCATCAAATGTGGCATATGATTATCTTTTTGTGTTTTCATATCTAACAATTTAAAACTGCAGAGTGAGTTCCATAACTGGCTGCCATCTGTCTCATGCATCTTCTATGTGGGTGGAAAGGATCAAAGATCAAAATTATTTTCTCAAGTAAGAGCAATTCCATTACTTATTTCATTACTGCATTTCTTATGAATTTCTAAGCTTTATAAATTTTTCTGTAGGTTGTTTCAGCAATGAAATTTAATGTACTTGTGACAACTTATGAGTTTATCATGTATGATCGCTCAAAACTCTCAAAAGTTGATTGGAAGTACATCATAATTGATGAAGCACAGAGAATGAAGGACAGAGAATCAGTTTTAGCTCGTGATCTTGACAGGTACCGTTGCCAGAGGCGCTTACTTCTTACAGGGACACCATTGCAGGTATGTTCTAATAGAGAGTGTATTTGTTTCCGACAAAAATAGTTTGCGTGGTTTAGAGCGAACTTTGCTAAATTGTATAACCCATATACTGAGATGCATATTGCTTTTGTATATTATCTTGATTATGTTAGAGAAAGGCTATTAGTGGGTTGATTATATTCTATCTACTGAAATTAAGGTAATAAAAAAAATGTGAATCATGTTCCTTTGTATGGTTTCACGTACCTTTCCCTTTTAGGGATGTCACATTTGTGGCTTTCCTTCGTTTGAGATGATAAAAGTCGGACCATAACCATAGATGCAAGATCAATGTGTATTTGTGACTTGCATGATATATGATCTACGGTACACTTTCATGTCTATCATCCTCAAATATGTGTTTCAGTTAGTAGGAATAAATTCCACATACAGTTATATCTATAACATCTACTAATTTCTATTGCTGTGATAGTTGATTATCTCTCTTAGAAGAAAAATATGTGCAAGCTATATTCATTATAGACCAGAATCATAAGGTTTACCTGGCTTCTAAAGTCTATAGCTCAAAAGAGTGTTTTAATTTAAATGTTTCTCTTTATTGAATTGGAGTTTGAGATAAGTGATTAGCAGCAAAATCCAAGTTTAACTTGCTATGAATAACTTGGAGGATTTCTATTTTGTTCTTTTCTTCTGCAGAATGATTTGAAGGAACTGTGGTCACTTTTGAATCTACTTCTGCCAGAAGTTTTCGACAATAGGAAAGCATTCCATGATTGGTTCTCTAAACCCTTTCAAAAGGAAGGTTCTACATATGATGGAGAGGATGACTGGCTTGAGACTGAAAAGAAGGTCATTATCATCCATCGACTCCATCAAATCTTGGAGCCTTTTATGCTCAGGCGTCGTGTTGAAGATGTGGAAGGTTCACTTCCCCCCAAGGTAGGCAAATATGTAGTGATGTTGTAGCTATATATTTGTTATGATTTGCAGCGTGTTTGATTACACTATCAATATTGGATTGCAGGTTTCAATAGTTTTGAGATGTAGAATGTCTGCCATTCAGAGTGCAGTTTATGACTGGATCAAATCTACCGGCACTCTTCGAGTTGATCCTGAAGATGAGAAGCGCAGGGTTGAAAAAAATCCTATGTATCAGCCTAAGGTGTATAAGACTTTAAATAACAGATGCATGGAGCTTCGAAAAACCTGCAATCATCCTTTGCTTAACTACCCCTATTTTAATGACTTCTCCAAGGATTTTCTTGTTAGATCTTGTGGAAAACTATGGATATTGGACAGGATCCTTATAAAACTTCAAAGAACAGGACATCGAGTACTTCTCTTTAGTACCATGACAAAACTCCTTGATATATTGGAAGAATACTTGCAGTGGCGGCGCCTTGTGTACAGAAGAATAGATGGCACAACTAGCCTGGAAGATCGAGAATCAGCCATTGTTGACTTCAATAGTCCCAATTCAGACTGTTTTATCTTTTTGCTCAGCATTCGTGCTGCTGGAAGGGGTCTTAATCTTCAATCTGCTGACACTGTTGTCATATATGATCCTGATCCAAATCCAAAGAATGAGGAACAAGCAGTTGCCAGAGCCCACCGAATTGGACAGACAAGAGAGGTTAAAGTCATTTACATGGAAGCAGTTGTCGATAAGATTTCTAGCCATCAGAAGGAGGACGAAATAAGAATTGGAGGTACAGTTGATCTAGAAGATGACCTTGCTGGTAAGGACAGATATATAGGATCAATTGAGAGTCTCATAAGAAATAACATTCAACAGTACAAGATTGACATGGCTGATGAAGTCATCAATGCTGGGCGTTTCGACCAGAGAACAACACATGAAGAGAGACGTTTGACTTTAGAGACATTGTTACATGATGAAGAGCGTTATCAAGAAACAGTCCATAATGTTCCATCGCTCCAAGAGGTAAATCGCATGATAGCCCGGAGTAAAGACGAAGTTGAACTGTTTGATCAAATGGATGAGGAACTGGAATGGGCAGAGGATATGACAAGGTACGACCAGGTACCTAGGTGGCTTCGAGCTGGTACAAAGGAAGTGAATTCTACAATTTCTAATTTGTCAAAAAAGCCATCAAAAAATATCTTATTTGCTAGTAATATAGGCATTGAATCCAGTGAAACTGAAAAAAGAAGAGGCAGACCGAAGGGCAAGAAATCTCCAGATTACAAGGAAATTGATGAAGAAAATGGAGAATATTCTGAGGCAAGTTCTGATGAGAGAAATGAATATTCTGCACCTGAAGAAGAGGGAGAAATAAGAGAATTTGAAGATGATGAATCCAGTGGTGCAATTGGAGCTCCACCTGCCAACAAAGACCAATCAGATGATGACAGCCCTGTTTGTGATGACGGTTATGAGTATATTCGGACAGCAGAAGCCAACAAAAAGGGTCACATTCCAGAAGAAGCTGGTTCATCAGGGTCATCTTCTGATAGCCGAAGAATGACACGAGCTATGTCTCCTGTTTCCTCTCAGAAATTTGGATCTCTCTCTGCACTAGAAGCTAAACCGGGTTCTCATTCTAAGAAACTGGTATGTTTCTTCACCATATCTTTTTATGCAGTTATACAGGTTAGCTTTTGCTAGCTATTCACTTCCTATCTGCCTGATCATTTTTCAGCCTGATGAACTAGAAGAGGGTGAAATTGCTCTATCTGGAGATTCTCAAATGGACAATCAACAATCTGGAAGTTGGATTCATGAACGTGATGAAGGTGAAGATGAACAAGTTCTGCAACCTAAGATAAAGAGAAAGCGCAGTATTCGGATTCGACCACGTCATGCTGTCGAAAGGCTTGAGGGGAAATCTGGCAGTGATGCTAAAGGTGGAGATTCAATTGTGTTGCCATATCAAGATGTCCATAGGTATCAGAAACAGAGGAAGGCTGATAATGAAAATAAAACATTTGTAGAACCTGGGCTTTCCAAGCCTGATCAAAGTGATTCAGCAAAAAGTAGGCGGAACTTTCCTTCAAGGAGAATAGCTAACACATCAAAATTGCATGCTTCACCTAAATATAGCAGATTGAATTTGCAGTATAGCTCTGCAGAAGATGCTGCTGAACACTCCAGGGAGAACTGGGATGGGAAAATTACAAATACAAGTGGGATATCAGCTGTGGGAACTAAGATTTCTGATGGCATCCAGAGAAGGGTATGTACCATCTTGATATGTTTTCTTTTCAGTGTTCAATTCTGCCATAAACATTACTCTTATGTAGCCAAGTTAGCAAGCTTTAATCATCTCAAGGCACTAAAGATTGGGTTGTATGAACACTTCTTGCTGCATACATCTTGCATAACTTTACATGAGATGAATTTGTCTATGTCCGGTGAAGTTTCTTTATTAGTAGAGTGAACCAAATTGTAATAAATGTAGAATTGCCCTTTTGAGCAGTATTCTCACCAAATTTCTGGGGCTCAGAAATCTTAACTTTCATGTATCTGTTGAAATAATTTGGATTCTTACTATGTGAGGCTATTAAATGCATTTTAATGTAGTCCATTCAATTAGTTACTAAACTTAAACCTTTGAGAGTGCTTTTGTCTACTGTGGTATCTGCATTAGCTTATTCGTTGTCTACTTGACTCTGAAAATTCTCGTTTCTGCAGTGTAAAACTGTGGTTAGCAGGCTCCAAAGGAGAATAGATAAGGAAGGTCAACCAATAATTCCCCTCCTAACGGATTTGTGGAAGAGGATAGAGAATTTTGGGCAGACGAGTGGTGCTGGAAATAATCTTTTGGACTTGAGGAAGATTGAACAGCGTGTTGACAGATCGGAATATAGTGAGGTGATGGAACTTGTGTTTGACGTGCAATTCATGTTAAAGGGTGCCATGCAGTTTTATGGGTTTTCGCATGAGGTATGATTCTCGTTTGACTTGGTACTCCTAAATGATTTATCTGCTTCCTGTATTTGCAAATATTTGAACATAGAACTTTGGTGCCTATTCCAGCCTTTAAGTCATTATAATTACATGGTGCAGGTTAGATCTGAAGCTAGGAAAGTACATGATCTCTTCTTTGATATCTTGAGATCAACATTTCCGGATACAGATTTCCGTGAAGTCAGAAATGCACTCTCTTTTTCTGGCCCAGCTTCCACTTCTGCTCCCGCTTCAACACCAAGACAGGTACCTTTAGGCCAAAAGAGACACAAACCAATGAATGACCTAGACCACGAGACTAGCACCATTCATAAACCAATGCTCCGAGGATCTATTCCTCCAGGCGAAGATTCAAGGACCCGAGGCCATTTATCACAGAAAGAAATGAGGCTTGCGAGTGGAAGTGGCAAGACCAAGGAACAGCATCAGCAGGATGATTCTCCAGTCCATCCTGGGGAGTTGGTCATCTGCAAGAAGAAGAGAAAGGACCGGGACAAGTCTGTCGTGAAGTCTAGGAATGGATCAAGTTGCCCAGTTTCGCCCCCTAGTGTTGGCCGGAACATCATGAGTCCAGCTTCAAGTTCAACCCCTAAGGAAGGGAGGCTGACTCTACCGAACATCCATCAACAGGGTTGGGGAAACCAACCTCAAGGTGGCGGCAGTGGTGATGGATGGGCAAAACCTGTAAAGAAGTTGAGAACGGACACTGGTAAGCGGAGACCTAGTCATTTGTAACTTGTTAAGATCGTATAGTGTATACTTTAGGGTAAAAAAATGTTTGTAATCATTGCACCCAATTAGGTCCATACTGTTAATAGTGTAGAATATTGTTTCTCAATTGTATACTGCACCGTGATTTGAAATCCAATAGTCCAATGAAATATCCGTATCTGTTCCTTGCAGTTAATACTGTCCACCATGTCAGTGTTAGGTTCAGGCCGACCATTGTTCCTTTAAAATCTGAAAGCTGCTTTGATCTTATATATTTATTATTGTCCCAAAACTGGATTTCACTTCTCTTTGAATTGCAGCGTTTCTTGAAAATATCTCTTACCGCAGCTGCATGAACTTTAACCCTCTCCTATGGAGCTAGAACTTACAAATGTCACTAGTCTGCTTTATAAGTGTTTATGTTCATCTACCCATCATCTTCCTCCGTCTCTTTTCATGTGTAGATGTAGGATTGTTATGTGTATTAAGTACATGACAGATGATTTTCAACCAAAAGCAGGAACTCTGAAATTGAGTAACTAAAGATTGAAGCGTGAAGCAATGATACTTTTGTTTACTAAAGAAAGAAACAGATAGACAGGATAAGGGGAAATATTTTCTCTCTCCCCTGGTACAAATAAAGCAGCAGACACATTTTGTACATGTATAACACAACATTTGAAAGGCTATTCAGGCCACTATGGATCTGCTTGGCCTGCCATTTCCTCATCCTCAGACTCGTACTCATCTTCGCTCACTTCTTCATCACTTGATTCTTCTTCCGGGGCAGCTCCAATGTCCTCCGGTTTTGCATATTTCTCACAGTACTCTAGTCAACATGAAAAATCTTGTTATGGACATGTGGACAAAAGTTCAAACACTGACTAGTTCCGTGTCCCTATCTTCATTATACACATTGATCGCGTTCCGTACAACAGTCACAGTTATATCTCCCAAACGAACTCGTATCAATGTCAATACAAATCAATCAGACAGATGGGAGTGGATGATCAATTCATACACAGGAAAACAAAAGAATAGCATTTTGTAGAATCCTCATCAAATGACAGCTGCATACCAATGCTTAAACAGCAGAACACAGAGATTCTATCTTACATTTTATCTTCTGCTTGCTAAGATGATAAACAGAGAAAATTAACTTGCACAATTGTTCAATTGTCTTGCCATGAATCCATTTCATAACAATGCAATTTGTTCGTTACCAAATCCATGGGATGTCGGTGCCCACAATTGTGAATTTGATTATGAATGAAGCACAATAAACAGAAATTGCAAGGGAAATCATTCAACATCCTCATTTGCACCATATTCATAGCACCTCATTAAGGTATTATCCCACGAGTTTATGAAAGAAGCTCAATCTAACTCTGAATTTTGCATTTCAAACTATACCCAGATCTGAAGAAATATGTGAAGTCTTACAGCTAAAATTCTTTAAATGAGAGAATAATGATTATCAGCACGCGGCGATTATCACAATTAAACATCTATAACAAAGAAAATTTTTAGTTCTCAAATTTGATTAATCAACTGTCTGCTAATTGATCACTGATTGAGCTATTCAAGAAATCACAGGCTGACAAAGGAAGTAAGATTTAGATACTAAACAATGGCATTCACTGGGGAAGTTTTTAAACACGACTAAAATGGCTGGTGAAGAAACTGGAACACAACAAAAGAATCACTACCTTTAACTCTTTGCTCATAGGCGGATCGATCGCGCATCATCAGAGCTGCAGCCTCTCCATTCAATGGGTCTGATGGGTTTGGATATAAAAGAAGCTGTGGTAGAAATACTTCAAACACATTCACCAAATCTGGAGAACAATGTAGGTCAAACTTTGAGGCTTATAGATTGTGAATTATTCCAAATCTGTATTCTAAGTAGCTTCCATGTTCATCTGGAAAAGCTTAAGGGGAGTCCTTACCAAACATAGGGCTCCAAGTTTGATTGATAACATCTAAACATACTGAGCCAGACCTGAAAGCAAAAGATTGTGAAAATCATCCACATAAATCATAAAATATAGCTATGTATTCTACAAAATATAGTTTTCTGGTAAAATTTTGACTACTCACATCTCATCAACATTTGGGTGATAGATCTTATTAACAAAGCCTATTGAGGGAGATTTATATGGATAAGAATCGGGTAACTCGACCCTTATCCTCCACACCCCTCCATGATAAGGACCTGTCATAATTCATCGCAAAGAAGCAATCGGTAAAAATTAAAAAAAAAAGGAGGTCCTTAACTCGCTGGACACAAATTAACTTCATTTCCAAAATGTTCTAAGCAAGTTTCAGTAGAAAGTTTAGAAGACAAAAGGGCCAATCTGTTTAGATGGCTAAAAAAGGTCACGAAAATTGCAGATTGCATGAATCAAAAACCCCTTTTTAAGCAAAACCATCACTGATACATAACAAATAAAACCATTTGAAGAAAACAAAAAGTGAGGAATAACAAAGACCCAAAAAAGGATATGCCTTGATTAGCTAAGGGATCCAAAGAAAAGACACAAAAATAAAGAACTGAGACTTGAAGAGGAAAGAAAGAAAGAAAAAAAAAAGCTGAGTATCATGAAGAATTACTGTCGGTTGGTCCATGGAAGTGAACATAGAACTCTTGCATGCCATCATTCATCATCTCAACCTTGTAATCACTCATCATCCTACAAAAAATTTGAACCCAGAAAAAAAATACACACAAAACAACAGTTAAGAATCAAAACCAAAGAGTACTAAACATAAAACGAAAGAACAAACAAAAAAAAAATCAAAACTTGGGAAGAGGGTATTAGAGAATTAACAATTTCATCAAATCCATCTCTCTGCGTTTGCTTGGGGACGACATGACTGACTAACTGACTGACCCCTTTCCTCTGTCTGCTCTTCTTTCTCCTTTTCTTTCTTCTCCTTATCCTCTTCACTTGCCCACAGACAAAAGATAGAGACTTTGATATAGAGAAAAAAAACTAATTAGAGAAACAAAGAAAGCGGCTATGGACAGGCACAGACACCAACGAGTAGAACCAACAAACAAGTAGTTGGATAATCTCAAAAGGTGAGCTTCAGGGTCAGGGATGGATTTTTATTTTTCAACTTCTTCTTTATTTATTTACGAAATAATTTTTAATTTTTTAATTCACTATCTAAATTTTTAATTGATTAATTAATTTTTTTAAAAGTTTAACAGCTTATTTAATTTTTGCTGAAGTAATTAATAAATAAACATTAATGTAATACTTAATAAAAATATTATATCATCAAATGTAATTTTT
>JANQBM010000009.1:25815333-25835106 GCA_025594535.1 Erythroxylum domingense | reverse complement strand
GTCATTACTTCTCTCATTGGTCTTCTCATAGACCCGGTTCCTTGATCCGACCCGTTATGTGGGACCGGGATGTTACAAAATCTGTCAAGATAACTACAGTAAATTCACGGAAGTTTTAGATCAAAATTTTAACTCTCTTACTATTCATTCCCAGAAATTCTCAGACTTTATGTCAAATTTTGAGACTCTTAACAACAGAAATAAAATTTTTTGTCTTCATTAAAAATATAGCCATATGTCTCTAGTTTAATCCAGATCAAGAATTAGCTCAATTAAATAACTCTAGAAGAAGTTATGGCTAAAACACTGAAACATATGCAGTGAACATTTTCCAATCCATCATCTTCAAGTTTTTCCAGATTTTCACACCCACGACACTCACATAAAAACTCACATAATCAAGTCATCAATCTTAATGTACTCATTATTCTAGCTTCATTTAACCATACCCATGATATTTAAGACATAACTTGATTTCTCTTTAACTGCCAAGCATCCACATGATCTCATCTTCTAAAGATGGATTAGGTTAGATCTTTTAGTAGTAAGAAGAAGGTAGCAAGCTATTTAAGTGACTAGTATGATATTATGGCCAAAAATCAATTTGATGGAGGTTAGTAGGAGCTTTGGTGGAGGGAAAAAAATGGAGAAGTAAAAACATGAAGAAGTGAAGAAGATGAAGCTTCGTGAGATAGAGAAGAGCAAAAATGAAAGACCAAAATGCACTTAAAATGGGTGTAGTCGTGAGTGAGGGATGAGTGACAAGTGTTGGTGACACTTGTCACCATCCTATGGTTCCATTTGGACCCCTCTTTAAAAACTAATCCATTTAACTCCAATTTCTAGTCCAATTGTTTCCAAATTTCAATAACATATGTTATTAATTCCCAAAGTCATTAGTAAAAATTTTCACTGCCATTTGATTCTTAATTCTACTGCTATTTGTCAATTGTCTTGCCACTTGGCATTTTTCCTAGTCCAAAATTTACCCTTTTTTTTTGAAATTTTCTAAAAATCTCCAAAAATTCTAAATCACTAAATACACTCTCCAAATCAATTTTTCAACATATAAAAATCACAATTCTCCACAAAATCACATTCACAATTCAATTATAAATCAATTATACCCGGAATGTCTATGAATACATGTACAATTATTTTCATGTGCAAAAATTCAATATTCATGAATATGAGCATATCATATAATGCATGAGCATGAAAAATACATTTCTAAGCTCTCATTAATTACTCATATTTACTATTCTAACCTCCCAAAGGTAACGTGATGTTACAGCTACAATGCTCAGAAAGAGCAATGGACCATAGACGAGATAACTACTATTCTTGCAAAGGAGGAGGATTACATGAAACAGAGAAGGCAAAAAGTGTGGCAATGGTTACAAACTAGAATTACAATGGCCAAAAAAGGAAGTTTATACCAAAGAATACCAATAACAATAAGCCTTTCAAGAAACAAAATGCGAGTAACAAAGGGAATGGACAAGGAGCAGTCTTAGCTTCAAATGTTTCCAAGATTGAGGGTTTCAAAGGAAAATGTAATTACTGCCAGAAGTTTGGGCACAAGAAGACAGATTGCAGGAAGCTTAAGGCTTAAATTGGAAAAGAAAGGAGATGATAGACAAAAGGAAACCAAGTACTGTGGAGTGGTATGTATACATGGGAGAAGGTAAAGAACCAAAGTTGATTTTTTAGGGACAATCAAGTTACAACTTACCGTAGGACATTTTTTGGAGTTATATAAAATTGCTTACATACCTTCAATTAAAAGGAATTTAGTTTCAATATCTGTTTTAAACTGAACTGGTTATAGTTTTCTTTTTGGATCTGGAAAAGTAACTTTATACCGTGACTCTACTTTGATTGGAAATGGATTTTTGTGTGGTGATCTTTACAAGCTTGATTTGGTAGATGTGTCTCTTCTTATTACTTCTTCTTCTGCTATTAATACTGTTGCTACCATAAAAAGGTTGAGGTTGAATGAAAAATCTTCTATTTTATGGCACAAGCAATTAGGCCATATTTCTAGGTAAAGAATGGAAAGATTGCTGAAGGATGGGATTTTATATGACCTTGATTTCTCATATTTTGGTACTTATGTTGATTGCATAAAAGGAAAGTTAACTGCGAAGGTTAGAAAAACAAAAATTGATAGGTACGAAGAATTACTTGGGTTAATTCATACTGATATTTGTGGGCCTTTTACACCTCCAGTTATGGGTGTTTACAAATATTTTATCACCTTTATTGATGATTTTTTCCGTTATAGTTTTATTGGACTCGTTCGTGAGAAGTCTGATTCTTTGGAAGCCTTTAAAGCATTTAAAGCAAAATTGGAACTTCAACAAGGGAAAAAGATCAAAGTAGTTCATTCTGACAGAGGAGGTGAGTTTTATGGTAGATATGATGAGATAGGACGTAATCCTGGACCTTTTGTAAGATACTTACAAGATTGTGGTATTGATACTCGATACATAATGACTAGTACACCTCAACAAAATGAAGTTGTAGAAAGGAGAAATTGTACACTTCTTGACCTGGTACAACGTATATTAGTAAACTCTTCCTTCCCAGCGTATCTATGGGGTGATGCTTTGAAAACTGCAGCTTATATTTTGAATCAAATGCCCAGTAAATTTGTTCCTAAGACTCCTTATGAGTTGTGGTCATAGAAGAAACTGACTTTGCATCATTTTCATGTTTGGGGTTGTAAAGCAGAAGTGAGACCTTACATCCACAATCTAAGAAACTTGATCCTAAGACTATCAGTGGCTAATTTATTAGTTATTGTGTAGGATCAAGGAGCTTTAGATTCTATTGTCCATGTCACACTACCAAGGTCATTGAATCAGATCGTGCTGTTTATTTTAAGGATGATATTGGAATAAGCCAATGTCTAGAGAAATTGTGTTTAAAGAACACCCAATCATTATTCCTATGCCTGTCGCTTTTACTCCAACAATTGGCCCTATGGTTAATCAAGATTCAATAGCCATTCAAGATGATCCTATGGAGCATGTAGCATATGAGGATCCAATTATTGCCACTGAAAATGTGTATTTGCGAAGATCAGAAAGGGTTCGCAGACCTACAACATCTATTGATGATTTACTATACTTATAAGAACCTGAGTTTGATGTAGGTGACTTTTTAGATCCAACTACCTACAAAGAAGCCATCTCTAGTTCTCAATCTAAATTTTGGGTGGATGCTATGAATGATGAGATTGATTCTATGTCATTAAATAAAGTGTGGAGTTTGGTAGAATTGCCAAAAGGTTGTAAGCCTATTGGATGCAATTGGATGTTTAAAACCAAGTGTGATGCTAAAGGTCAAGTTGAGAGATATAAAGCGAGGCTAGTAGCCAAAGGCTATAGCCAACGAGAAGGTATTGATTACATAGAGACCTTCCCTCCTGTTTCTACTAAAGATTCTTTACTGATTATTATGACAATTTTGGTTTATTTTGATATTGAACTTCATCAAATGGATGTGAAAACAACTTTCTTAAATGGAGAATTAAGAGAAGATGTTTACATGACTCAACCCACTAGTTTTGAGGTTGTTAGGAAAGAAAACATGGTTTGTAAGCTCCAAAAGTCAATATATGGGTTGAAACAAGCTTCAAGGCAATGGTACATCAAGTTTGATGAAATTATTACTGGTAACGGTTTCAAAGAAAATATTG
Source organism: Erythroxylum domingense (assembly GCA_025594535.1). Classification (NCBI taxonomy): domain Eukaryota; kingdom Viridiplantae; phylum Streptophyta; class Magnoliopsida; order Malpighiales; family Erythroxylaceae; genus Erythroxylum; species Erythroxylum domingense. The sequence goes on along the minus strand of JANQBM010000009.1, from coordinate 25,831,400 downwards.
TTGATCAATGTATATATATGAAGATCAATGGGAGTAAGTACATATTTCTGGTTTTATATGTTGATGACATCTTACTTGCTACTAATGACACTGACATGTTGATTGAGACAAAACAATTATTGTTTGATCATTTTTATATGAAGGATCTTGGTAAGGCATCATATGTTTTGGGTATATAGATTCTTCGTGAAAGAACAAATGGTGTCCTCAGATTAGGATGATAAGTTCTCTAAGGCCCAATGTCCTTTAAATGATATTGAGAGAGATCAAATGAAAGCAATCCCTTATGTTTTAGTTGTTGGAAACCTAATGTATGTTTAAGTATGTACACGTCCTGATATTGCCTTTATTGTAGGTGTGCTTAGTAGATATTTGAGCGATCCTGGACAAAGTCACTGGAAAGCAGCTAAAAAGATCTTAAGTTATCTTCAGGGTACCAAGGATCTTATGTTGACATATCGGAACACCGATACTCTTGAAATAGTTGGCTTCAATGATTTTGATTATGTAGGTTGTGTGGATGATAAGAAATCCACTTCTGGATACATTTTTATGATGGCAGGAGGAGCTATTTCGTGGAAAAGTGTCAAACAAACACTTACAGTTTCTTCGACCATGAAGGCAGAGTATGTGACATGTTATGAGACTACTTGTCATGCAATATGGTTGTGGAACTTTATTTCAACATTAGGAGTTGTGGACTCCATATCAAGGCTGCTGAAATTATATTGTGATAATTTTGTACCTATACCTTTCTCTCAAAATACTAGGAGCACCTTTCGCTTTAAACATATTGACATTAAGTTCTATTTTGTTAAAGAGAAAGTTGCATAGTCTCTAATTACTAGGACATGCCTACGAGCAGTATTCTAGCAGACCCACTAATTAAAGGCTTATCTATTTGTATTTTTAAGGAACATGTCTCTAATATAGGACTAGACTGTTAAGAGCCTAGTTTTCTTTGTTTCAATTAGAGTTTTCTTTGTTTTATGCATGTTTTGTGAGGATTGTTTGAATTTTTTATGGACATGCATATTGTGAATATATTGTTACTATTTATGACATACTATAACTTTACATTCTTGATAAGTGACAGATTGATGACATTTATTTATGATGAATTCATATTAATGTTATTGTCATGCTTTTGGATTAATAGCATCTAAATATATATGATTCATACATCCTATCGGTGTGTTGATTGTGTTTATTTGGTTTGCTATGATTATGCTATCCAAGTGAGAGAATGTTTAATTAATTGTTATGGACTAGCATAATCTTATCACAATTATATCTTTGGTATGTATTTGTATCATTTGGGCCATTTATGGGATTGACATTATATTACTAATCTTACCATGGGCCCTTGGATCCATTCATAGATTTCACCTAAGCCTACCAATTAGGTTTATGGTCCACTACAATGTGTTTTGCTTTAACCTAATTGGTGCATTCTTGAAGGTTGTCTTCTAGCTTGTTGTGTGGTTTTTTGACAGCATTGTAGTGGTGTGTGTAAGAAATTGGTGAGTTAGATTCAACAAAACCCAGGTATTCTATTTTCTGTTGTGTTTGGATTTTGTGTGGCAGAGAACCATGGCTTCCAGTCAACTTTTAACACCTTTAGCAGGTATTTTTTCAATTATATCGTTTATATATGCTTCAAAGCTATAGAATCTGGTTACTATCTTTGTTAAAATTTCCATCAAGAATAACAACCACAACAACTCAGCTTTCATCACCATCTTCAACAACACTCTAATTCTAAAAAAATGAGGATTGATGTTAACTAAATCTTTGAACAAAAAGAAAGAAGAATAACTAAATCTCGGAACAAAAAGAAAGAAGAACCTTAAATCCAAGTTATCTTCAAGGAAATGAGAGGTATACTTAGCGAAAGCAAAAAAATTTCTTGGCCGGGTTGATAGGTTCAGGGTTAAAGTGAATCTGGGTTTGGCTACAGGAGAGGAAAAATAAAAGTTCAGAGATGGTTGTAAATGTTTTTGAAAAAAGGGTTAACATAGACGGTGGTGCTTGGCTACAGAGAGGAAAAAGAAAGTTGTGTAGAGATGTTTGCAAATGCTTTTCATAAAAACTGGAACTTGAATATTGGGAGAAGAAAAGGTTAATGGGACGTGAGGATAGAAATTAAGAGTAGGGATGTCAATGGCCTGGGCTGGGCCTGGGTTGTCCCTGAATCGTCCGTGGGTGGGGTCAGGTCGGCCTGTCATTTTTTTTTAGAAAAAAACTTGCAAAACGACGTCGTTTTGCAAGTAACGACTAGGCCACGGGCTGGCCTGCCTGACCTTGGCCCATAGCTCGGTCAACCCAAGCCAAAAGTAGGCAGGGTCGAGCCGGGTTTGACATCTTTAATGAAGAGGATGTAGTTTCATGTTACATCCATAAGTAATAGTTACAAGTTAGTTTTCATATTTTTATACCATTCTTATGTTTCTTTTCTTTTTCTTTTTACATTTACTTATGTCCTCTTGAGAAAAAAAATTATTTTTAATTAAAAATAATTTTTCTTAAATTTTAGTTACAAAAAATTGAAAAAGTTCAATTACACACCATATAAATATTAATAGACTAATAAAATATAACTAAAATGATAATGTAATTTAATTCTTAAATTTGAATTAATTAATTTAATGTAATTAATTAATAATTTAAAATAATTGTAATAAATTATTAATTTGTATCAAATTTAATTAGTTTAAATAAATTTTAAAATTGAGTTAGATCATCATATAAGTAAAATCTAACACTATATTTTTAAGTGAAATCTAAAAAAGGGATTGTTCTGAAAAACAAAAATTATTTGAGTGCGGTAGAAAAAGCTAATGTAAATACTTTGGATGAAAGTGTAACTAACAAGTCTTTCAAAAAAATTGAGAATTTGAAAATTTTGAGAATAATGAGACATAAACTCCTTTATAAATATAATTGTAATGTTTATTATTTTTAAGTTTTATATTAGACTCAAATTTTGTTTGAATTATTAAATTTGATTTATTATGAGTACATATATAATAATAGGCATTGACATATTTTTTATTTCAATAAAATAATTTATTTTTACTTACTTTTATATTTATTATTTATTATTTATTATTTATTATATGTCAGTTTTATAACGGTTTAATACTGGTTAAACTTTTAAATGTTAAACATTTCCTTTAATCGGTTTAATGTTGTTGGGTTAGCCATGGTTGTATGCATCACATGCATGCGGATGCAGTGGAAGTTTCGAAATTAAGATTCTGACACCATGATAACCTGAAAATCACAGAATCTCACATGCATGTAAGGATATGTAAAGAATATGAAATAATTAAACTTGTTACCTTGTGTATCTCCTCCTTTCTTGTTTCTTCTCTTTATTTGGGTTGTTGCAAACACCAAACTCTTCCTTGATCACTCAAGAACATGCAAAGAAGGAAGACGAAACAATGTGTAAGGGTTTTAAAACACCAAACTTTATGAATTCAAGTAGATGTTCAATATGGGAGATAGATCAAGGTTATCTTACATGCATGTAAGATTTATACAACAATTGCATAAATTTGCATGAAGATAACTCAAGAACACTTCTCACTCTCTCTAGAACGCTTTCTCCATCAATTGAGTGTGTAAGAAGTGAAGGAACCTCGTGCACATAAGTGAAGAACTCACTTATATGTCATTTTGCAGCTTCTGTCACGATCGAGCTTAAAATAGGCCATACACACTTAATTTTCATTTGATCTTTTATGTGTGTGACCTTAGGTTCCCGGCTATTTTAGGCACTTAAATTAACTCTTAATTCAAGCGCATCATGAAGGGTTTCATGATGCCTAGAATATAAGTGGATTAACACACAAACTTTTTGATAGTTAATTATCCAACTTATAAACCTTTCCATAGACAATTACCGTGCAATTCGTCCTTTCACTATACTATACCCCATTTGGTTCGAAGTATGGGCTATGTGTCAACTCTCACTATAATGACTACGTTACATCTAGTCCAAGTGATGTTAGTTCTTGTCTTGGGATCTCATTACTCTATGTGTCATTGAAGGCTCTCTTTATGACACATAATTGCTCTGGTCAGAGACTTTCGATTAATGATCCCGACAAGAGGCTGTGGATATCATCTCCTTCTATCAAGAGTGGTGAATCCTTTATTGGCTACCCAATTACCTTATAATACAAATAGCTATACCCAATCACCACCCTAAGAATGATCTTGTCTTGAGATAACAAGGAACGGTGTCAAAGCACAGGATTTATAACCTAGATATCCTTGAGTATCTCAAGTCTAAGGATATTTGCGCTATTACTATGATGAGATTAATCATTGACATTCGATAGATAATCCATATGATAATCTCGTAGGGGTCATCCGATGTACTTACTATCCTTATTAAGTATCCATATATTAACTCTAAACATCTCATGCTTACAGTTTATGAGATCCACTGCTTGATCAAATCAAGGAGTATAATATGTGCTAGTCTTTTCGGATTAATAATGTCCTGTCTTATTAATCCTATGACTAGGTATTTTTTAGATACTAATATAATTGCATATGATAGAAATCTCATTATCATGATCTCATCATGATTTCCTTTATGTTATGTTTTATATCATAGACTTCATTAATTTGATTGAAGATCAATATCAATTCATATATAAATGAATATCAAGTCAACAAAAAATACCTTTTGCTTTATTAATCAAAATAAAGTTTGTACAAAAGTGCTAAAGGTGATTGCTTTTAGAGCACTACTCTAACAAATGTCTAGTCCAGTTTTTAAAACATTGGTTATAACTTTGTAAGGTTTTGTTCTAAACTTTTATTCATGTTTTACTTCACGTATTTCTTGTTTTGAGTTCTTATATTTGATGAATAATTAATATTGATTGATTTGACAAATTAATTTGATGTTGATTATTCTATAATTATCCATGAATTCAATGATTCGTAATTGTCATGAAGGATTGGTAACAAATATGTTATTTATGAATTTGCATATTTAACTTATGATAAACAAAAAAACTAATTTCAATAATTGTCGCTATCTCAATTATTTAATTTAGGGTTTAGTCTTTCTTACTAAGCTTATTGTTATTATTTAATTGATATAGAATGCTATCATACTCAGTCAATTGATGGTAAGTTTTTGTTTGGATGTAGGGTTTGAACCATTTAATTTAGGAATTTCAACTTATTATAACTATACTAATATGTTTCAGATTAATTGCTTGAATAGTGACAATTATTTTGCTTAGACCAACGATCAATGTTAAAATTAGATGAGATCTTTCTCTTGAATCGACTTTTAAATTTCTCACTTTTATATTTAGTTGATTTATTTTGAATTCTTGTTAATTTTAGTTAGCTAGTTATCATCATCATCACACTCAGTCTGAATCCCGCACTACTGTAGGGTCTGGGGTAGTTTGATAGTACACAACCTTACCCTTACAAAATAAAGAAGCTATTTTTGGTAGATCCACATGCAAATGTGACATGACATGAAAAAAAAGTTGATGCAGGTTAAAAAGAGTAAAGAAATAAAACTAAAAATAAATAAAATAAAATAAAATAAAATACCCAATATAATGCCAAGATCTGCTAATACTTAATAAGTTGCAAAGTACGGCTCTTCATATCTCAAGTTGTGTTAGGGATCCTTGCTCAGTAGTCATGTGAGTATGAACAATCAAAAAGTATCGGATGGCCTCGAATGACCTTTCGCCAGACACTAGAGCTGAAAAGCCAAGTTGTAGGACAGAAAGACTTGTCCGCGACTTGCAACTAGAAAAGACAAATTGGACACTAGGGTTAGACTTCCTAAGCAGTAGATTCATCATCAGAGCTTTACAGTAAATGACTCCCAATAACTACCACGATTGTTTTGGCGCACTTTAAAGGATATCTTTACCCTTATCTTAGCACGCCAAAATTTTCTATTTTTGGCCAATTCCTCGCTAAGGGTTAACTCTGTCATATCCTTCTTGATCATTTCCCTTCAGTTCTTGTTTAGCCCTCTTTTTCTCCTCTTGCAGTCATGAAGGGTTATTTTCTCATAACGTCACACAGGAGCATCTAAGTGCCTCCTGCTCACATGCCCAAACCACCTAAGTCTAGTCTCTCGCAACTTGTTGGCAATACTAGCCATGTATAGTTTGTCTCTCACCATACGATTCCAGACCTTATATCTTCTAGTAATGTCACACATCCACCACAGCATTCTTATTTCGGCTACCAACAACTTACTTGTATGTCCATGTTTGGTGGGGCAATACTCTGTCCCATATAACATGGTCGGCCGAATCACCATTATATAAAATTTCCCTTTAAGCTTTAATAGAATATTCTTATCACATAAGACCCCTGATGCGCTTCATCATTTGACCCACCTAAATCTGATACAATGGACTATATCAACATCGATATTACTATCACTCTGAATGATAGACTCGAGGTATTTAAAACTCAATTTTTGTGGTATAACATAAGTACCAATTGCTACGGCCACCTTATAGACCATTTGGCTTCCCGAAAAGTTGCATTCTAAGTACTCCGTCTTAGTCCTGCTTATTTTAAAACCTTTCGACTCTAACGTTTCTCTCCATCATTCTAACTTGAAATTGACCCCCTCCCTAGTCTCATCCACGAGGACAATATCGTCAGCAAATAACATACACTAAAGTACCTCTCCTTGAATATGTTTGGTAAGCTTATCTATCACTAATGCAAACAGAAAAGGGCTTAAGGCGGAGCCTTGGTGTAGCCCAATATCAATAGAAAAAGTTTCCGTGTTGCCTCCTATCGTTCGTATGCTCGTCATTGCTCCTTCATACATATCCCTAATTATGCGTATATAGGTCATAGGAATTCCCTTCGCCTCCAAACACCTCCATAAGATTTCCCGAGGAACCCCTTCATATGCCTTCTCCAAATCAATAAAAACCATATGCAAATTCCGTTTTTGTTCCCTGTAGCATTTCATTAGCCTACGAAGGAGATGTATCGGGTCTGTCATGGAACTATAAGGCATAAAGCCAAATTGGTTGGCTGATATAGAAACTGCTCTCTAGACTCTCATCTCAATCACCTTCTCCCATAGCTTCATAGTGCGACTTAGTAGTTTAATGTCTCTATATTTGTGACAATGTTGGATGTCCCCTTTGGCCTTGTATAATGGAATCAACCTATTCAGTCTCCATTCAACCGACATTTTGACTGACTCGAGGATCACATTAAAAAGCTGAACCAGCCACTCAGTATGAACAACTCCTATTCTCTTCCATATGTTTATAGGGATCTCTTTCGGCCCTACTGCCCTTTCACTCTCCATCTTCCTCAAAGTCTTTGTAATTTCTTCCTTTGTGACCCTTTCACACTGAGACTAGTTATGAAAATGTTCCAACACGGAGGGGTCACCTAACTCTATGTTGTCTAAGATGCCTTCATTATACAGGCCAAAAAAGTATTTCTGACATCTACTCTTGATGGCGTGGGCCTCCATGAGTACCTACCCTGCTTCATCTCGTATACAACAAACTTGGTTGAAATTCCTCGTCTTATGTGCCCAATCTCGTGCCAACTTGAAAATTTTTTATACTCCCCTGTTAGTGTCCAAACTCCTATACAAACTCTCGTAAGCTTTGCCTTTAGCTACTGAAATTGTCTTCTTTCCCCTCTTTTTTGTCAGTTTATACCTTACTCTATTAGTTTTCTACTCTGCCTCTGTTGTACTAACTAATAAAGCTTTGTATGCTCTCTTTTTTGCCTTCACTGTTCCCTAAACCTCTTCCGACTACCACAAAGATTCCATCTACCCACCTCATGGCCCTTTAGAAACTCCTAGGAGTTTTGTGGCCATTGTTTTTACTAAAGGAGCTACTCCCTCCCACATCTGATTATCATCCCCTCACACAGACCATGCGGCTCCATACCAAATTCGAGTCATAAATTGTTCCACCATGTCCCCTTTTACATTCCACTATCTAATTTTACGACACCACTTAGTAAATTGTTGCGTTCTCAATCCCTTCACTTCTAGATCCAAAACCAACAATCTATGCTTGGTTGCTAAGCATGCGACTGGAAGCACTTTGCAATCCTTGCACCATGCTCTGGCTCTCCTTCTAACAAGGAAATAACCAATTTATTTCTTGGTCGTGCTACTCTTAAACATTACCAGATGCGCCTCATTTTTCTTAAATAAGGAATTTGCTAACACTAACTCAAATGCTACGACCATGTCCAATAAAGCATTCCTATTTTTATTTCTAATGCCGTACCCGAAGCCCCTATGAGTCCCCATACATCCATCTGAAACAGTTCCTATATGCCCATTAAAATCACCTCTTAAGATAACCTACTTAGTATTAGGGATTTGCTGGATCACTCCATCCAGCTCCGCCTAAAATAGAAGTTTTTGTTGTTCGTCTAAACCAGCTTGAGGTGCATATGCACACACTAAGTTGAGAACACCATTGCTAATAATAATCTTAGGCACCATAATCCTATCATCAATCCTTGTGATCTCCACCACTTGATTTATAAGTTCCTTAACTACTAAGATACCTACCCCATTCTACCTTCGCTGACCCCTCGAGTACCATATTTTGAATCTTCTTATCTCCTTTGCATTAGCTCTCGACCACTTGGTCTCCTGAACGCATGCTATTTGTATCTTATACTTGTTTACAATCTCTACTAAATCTAAAGACTTCCTCGTAAGGATCCCAATGTTCCAAGAGCCTATTCTTAGTCTATCATCACCTTTTTTATTCTTGCATGCGAAACACACCAAAAAGCTTGCTCGTGTCCCATCTGTGAGATTTAAAGTCATCCCTCCTAACTCATGGCTCCACACTTTCCTGCAGGTTCTTCCCAAAAAGCCCTTGGGATTCCCAAAGTACATATGGTCTCGAGAACAGAAAAGAAGAAGAGCCAATTGGCTCGAAAAGAGACCACAAAGGAGAGAAAGTAGCACAACTACAATCCTATAAGAGGTAAACACTATAAGCAAAGGCAGTCTAAATCGAACGTACTAAAGAGAAGCAAATGGACTACAAAAAGACAAAACTAAGAAAAAGGAAAGAAATAATAATAATAATAATAAAAGGAGCATAAGGGTGACGGAGTCGCGATTGAAAAGGAGCAAACAATAATAATAATTGGGGAAGCATGCAAAGAAAGAATCGTGGTTCAAAAGAGGGTAGCATTGTAGTTTTACCACATTTGACAGAGCCCAACCGTCCAGAGAGATTTTTACTTTGGAGGCACGCAAGTGATAGAGAATGATGAGCTTAGATAGGAGTGCGTCTAAAGAAAAAGGCTTTGGAGAAAAGTTATATATGATAAATTTGGTTAGGAATGAATCTAAAGGGCAACGTCATGTATTGGAAAAAGTTACAAGTTAAAAAGTGGATTACAAACGGCTCCGACAAGGAAAAGAAAGATGTCCTTTATGTGTTAGTAGTATCAACATAGTCGCAATAGCAGACTTGTCAGGAGTTTAGTAGTATCAACATAGTTGCAATAGTAGAATTGTTAGGAGTCTCGAGTAAGCTAATAGAAAAGACGCGTGATGTGCCAAAACTCTACAAAAGTTGACGTACGTTCCTCAAATGCAGTGCAAGTATCTAGGCTTCACTGCCCCTTACCGATAAGCCTAGTCAGTCGGAACAGGAGTTGTGTACAAAGCAAAGACGAAGCTTCTAGGCTAGCTTACACAACAACCATGTCAACCGCTAGCTCTCTCAACGAATGTAGCACGGAAAATCCTAAGTTAATCTACTAGAGGCAAAACTAGAAAACCTGAACAAAGCAACGGGAGCTCCTTAAGGGCAGTGGACTCATAAAAATAGGTAAAAGCTAGAGAAGAACGTTCCTATCTAGTAATCTGCATTCACGACCAGTTATCGAACACTTGCATAATATAGCAATAGAAGAGAACAAAGAACACGTAAAAAAGACAACCATGCAAAAATACCTAGGTTTTAGTGGTGGTGCGTAGACAAGATAAAACATCAGAAATTAAAAAGGAAGGATTATAAAACATGTACCAGAGATACCAACAATGCAGTAGACAAAAGCAAAGATCATTCGCTTTCTCTCGTTGTCATCTTCCCTTAAATTCACTCCATTGTCAGAACCTCCTTCTACGGTTTGGAATTCACAGGAATCAGAGTTGCCAGCCGCAATCAAATTATAAATAATAAAATTTAAACATTTTAAGGTTTCACAACTCTCCTCTATACTAGGAGAAATTCAATCTATACCTTATGGATCGTCAGCGGCATACATTTGTTTTTACTTTCAAAGATTTGGATCTCCCATTTTGTTTTATTATTTGAAATTAAGAAACTAATGCTTAGTTTTCTTGGGATTCAATTTGATTCTACGACTACTACAGTAAGTTAGAGAATCGGAGTTAAATATGAGAGCTTCGACAATCCGATCACCTATTTATGCTTGAACCAAATAACTTAATCGTGAGTCCAATGAACAATTGCAAAATAATTTTTTTTGTTTATTAAATATCTATCATAATAATTTATTTTTTAACCTTGTTCTATATTTATTGTATTATATATATATATATATATATATTTATTTATTTATTTATATTTCATGTGGATCTATTAGAAACAATCTCTCTATCAATTAGGGATAAAGTTGCGTAATAATGAACCTCCCTAAATTCTATGTATTAGCGAGATTTTTGCTAAATTATTATTGTTGTATTTATTAAATAAATGAATATCGTTTTAATCAATTAAATTAGATTATTTTTAATCAAATTTATTCTAAGTATTTTACTCATTAAATAAAATAATATTATTTATTAATTTTAATAAAATAACATTATTTTGATTAATTAAATTGTATTGCTTCTAATATTCAAAATTTTAAAAAATAATTTTTAAATTTTAATTCTTGCAAATTTTTGGTTAAATAAATTTTAGCCCTTCATTTCGATTTGGAATCGACCAAACTGTTTGATTTCCCTAAAATGACAGTGCCCTTGATAAGTAGATAGCATTAGGGGGGTCACAGATAATGCAGAGTGCTCCATTTTCTTAAAGCGTTGAAAAGTCACCCCAAACTGGTGTCTCTCGTCTCACTCGACTCCAATAATTGGAAAAGCAGAAGCTAAATATGCAATAGCAGAAGCAAGTTCTATGAATTCTTTGTAATTTCCGTAAGAACTGAACTATACATTGTTTTAAACACTGGAACTGAATCCTGGAAAAGAAATACAGCTTTGGCTCTAGCTACTACATCACATCGAATCACCTAAGCTTTTTACCGGCGAGAAGCAAGTTGTGATTATGTGATGTCATTGGTAGATGATGATGGAGCAGTAGTAGGTAATGGCTCATCTCCACCACCCCACCTCTTCATTCTTTCTGATGCTTCTTCCACCTGAAACATTTCCATGTTTAATCATCCAAACCTGGAACCCTTAAACCTGAATCATAACACTATGAAAGTTCACTTACCTCCTTGTTCCAATTAGTTTTGTAAATGATATAAACCAGTATTAGCGTTTGCAGGAATGTCCCAAAGATCATTCCCAACCAAATTCCCTGGAACATCAACAAGGTTTAGTAAGAAAGAACTTGATCAACTGGGTCTATTCATCTCAGAAAGGTGGGTTTTGTTACCTGTACATGCAAACTAGTTTTGTAACCAAGCACGAACCCAAGTGGGAGTCCAACGACGTAATAACAAAACAGGTTTATGTATGCTACCAAACCTTGCCAACCTCCTCCTACAGCAACTCCTGCAAGAGGGACAATAAAATTCCATGAACATCATGTGGTGTTTTGAACTTTCTGGTATAGATTGTGGTGTTGCATTGTGTTTGTACCTGATATTACTGGTTGAATGCTGTTTAGTATCATGGTTAAACAAAGAAGGTATGCTAATTTTGAAACTGCTCTCCTCATCTCCTCACTATTAGTGAAGATTATAGCAAAATGGTCCTTGGTCACCAGGATAATGATGGCAGAGATTACCCCAATTATGAGAGACTCAATACAAGTGACAACTACTGAGTATTTGGTAGCTCTGGGATGGCCTGATCCAAGCTCGTTAGAAACTCGAACGCTGCAAGGAAGAGAGCAAGACATGATTCCAAGGTTCGAGGATTGGTGATTGAAACAAGAAAGGGAAAAGATTGGGGACCTTATAGCTGCATTGATTCCAATGAACAGCATGCCTTCCCAGCCATTGATGTTCATGCTGAAACAGAAGTAAATGAAAAAAATTGAATCTGCAGAATTCAATTTCTGTATGTAGGTAAGATTTAAGCAATTTTCTCACCAAATCGAGAGCGACCCAACGGCTATAACAGGATCGTCGAGGTGACCGGTGAGGACAATTATGGTCATGAAGTACCAAATCTCTAGACAAAGCATTACAGCTGAAGCTATAGAGAGCCTGACAAAGCCCCAAATGTCCTTGAAGGCCAACCAGGACAATCCTCTCCAACCATCTTTGCACCAACCAACAACATAAGCCAACTGGGCTAAGGCAATACCCCAAGCAGAAAGATCATAAGCAACTGCAGCTCCTGCCACACCCCACTTGAACACCCTAATGAATACAAAAAGCTCAAGTATATGCACAATCAAAGCAGCGAACCCGATCCATGCCAAAACCCCAACCTTGCTTTGAGCTTGCAGGAACTTTTGGGTGGGGAAGTTGATGGCTAGCGAAAACATCTGAGGAACAACTTGAAGTGTAAATTTCCCAGCAAGTTCTGCAATATCAGATTCCAGACCAAGAAGCTTTAGGATTCGGGTGGCATATACGTAAAGAGGCAATAAACAGAAGCAAGCACCCAATAGGATGATCCATGAACGTTGCATGTACACTCCAAGTAAATGTATTTGCCCAGCTCCATACGCTTGTCCGCACAACGTCTCAAGTGCACTTCCCATACCAAGCTGCAAGAACTTTTTATGTTATATACCATTGCATGAAACAATGAATCCACAAGTTCAAAGAGTAAGGGGAGGAATGGAAAAGGAAGGAATCAAACCAAGAAACCGAAAGAAAAGTTGGCGACAACAGATAGAGCAATAGCAACAGCAGATAGCTCAACATCTCCAATGTGGCCAACGAAGATATTGGTAAACGAATTGATCGCATAATTGCAGAGGATATTGAATGCTATAGGACCAGCAATGGACCATAACTTTGAGGTCTCTAAGAGGCAAACGTACTTTGCATCCTCAAAGCTTTGTACGAGAGGGTAGTCACCTCCCTCATGGGTTATTAGTCTGGACGGAGCAGGGTGGAGGTCGGTTGTTTCAAAGGCGGAGACACCCTGAGTTTCCCGGTATTCATCACTACGTTCGACGCCATTAATCAACGGCAACTCGGTAAGTGACCCAGTTATTGTTTTAGGGGATGGAGCAGCAGAGGATGGTGAGCTGAAGCTCCCATCCTCCGCTTGTAAAGGATGAGTTTCTGTATTATTCGCAATTTTTGATTCCTTTGATTTGACCCTTTTCCTTGTTTTCAACGTTTACTCTCTCAGAAAAATTTTCTCTGAGTTCTTTCTGAATTTTGTTTTCTCGAAAACTCCCTCGCCAACGAGTGATGTTACAACGCCTAGCTACAAAAGCGGCGAGTCATAGAAAAAGGCATATGAGCAAGAAAAAACAAACGAAAATGGAGAACAGAACATTGACTCGGTCAGTTTTCAGTTATTCGTTGCAGTTAAAGATCGTTATATATTGGTTGGTTCGGAGTTGCTTTGATCCTGACCCACTCATTCCGTGTTAACGGCTGTGATGTCCTATGCTCTCACGTCCTCGATCCCAACTGACATTTCAGTTCCCAGTGCAATTTCGAACACTCGCTTACCTTCCGTCCGCCGCAATACGGCAGCGGTTTCATCACCGGCCACTCCTGATTAACAAAGACTTTTAGTAACAAAAAGGCAAAACCTTTGAGGCAAGAACAAACGTATCTCTGTCGAGGTAGAGAGTGAAGTGGGTTCAGAGGCCAAAGCTAAAAGTCAGTCAGCCATTTCCCGGCTGGAGCAGAGAGCTGACACTCACCGCCGTTGACCATCAGTTATTGAATACTTGTTTTGTGTCGTGTATTTACATTCATGCATTTTTAGACCAAATTCCATGCAAAGCACTGGATCAAAAAAAGCTTCAAGTGACTTGGAAAGGGTATCGAGTAAAAGAAGAAGACAAAGAAAATGTCAACGAAACTTGAAGCTATGCCCAGAGAGAGTTTTATAGAGGAAGCTCTTGCTAGGAGTAACGGAGGAAAATAGGAGATTGGCAGACAGTGGGTGAGCTCAGTTCCATCAACTATATTTAATTACTGGCAGACAGTGGGCTGTCCGAATTACTCTGTTACAACCTGCTCAAAACAATGTGGTTTTGAAACGGAAGAAGTCAAAAATATCAAGTAAAATGGATCTACTGTTACTATTAATGGTCAAATTTGATATTTTAATAAAATAAATTTTCCTTATTTAGTAAAATTCCTTTTAAATATTAACTATATCAACTAAAATGGATAAATTATTACTATTAGTGTTAAAATAAACTATTAATGGTCAAATATGATATTTTAATAAAATAACATTTCCTTATTTAGTAAAATTCCTTACCAATAATAACTATATCAACTAAAATGGAAAATTTATTACTAATAATGTTAAAATATAATATTTAATAAATTAAAATTTTCCTTTTTCTAGTTAACGTACCCCACTTACAAAACTTTCCGCTTTACGAGAGTTTAGGGAGGGTCATCGATATATACAACTTCCTCTTGAATTTTTTTACAAAGAAGTTGTTTGGTGATTCAAACATGCGACTTTTTGATCACAAAAGAGTAACTTTTGTCGGTTTCTTATTTAGTATAATTTTTATAAATAATAACTATATCAAGTAAAATGGATCAACTATTACTATTAGTGGTAAATTACAATATTTAATAAAATAAAATTTTCTTATTTACTAAAATTCGTTATAAATAATAACTATATCAAAGAAAATGGATCAACTATTACTATTAGTGCTAAATTAGAATACTTTAATAAATAAAATTTCCTTATTTAGTAAAATTCTTTATAAATAATAACTATATCAAGTAAAGTGTATCAATTATTACTATTAGTGGTAAAATATAAAATTTTAATAAAATAAAATTTCCTTATTTAGTAAAATTAGATATAACTAATAACTATATCAAGTAAAATGGATGAATTTTAGTGGTAAAATATAGTATTTTAATAAAATAAATTTTCCTTATTTAGTAAAATTTGTAATAAATAATAACTATATCAAGTAAAATGGTTCACTTATTACTATTAGTGGTAAAATATAGTCTTTTAATATAATAAATTTTCCTTATTTAGTAAAATTCGTTATAAATAATAATTGTATAAAGTAAAATGGATCAACTATTACTATTACTGGTAAAATATATTATTTTAATAAATAAAATTTCCTTATTTAGTAAAATTCATCATAAATAAGAACTAATAATTAACTATGCAATTAGATTCAATTGTTAATTAATTTAATTATAAAAAATAATTTGTTACCAATACTCTCAAGTTATTAAATAATAATATTTATTATTATTTAATATAATAATATTATTATTTAATAACTTATAAGATATGGATGGTAATCAACCGCGGTTATATGTTATTTTCCTTTAATTATAATACAACTCTGTTTTATTTTCTATTTTTCATTTAAAATGATATAATATTAAGTTTTTTAATTTCGATGCAATATAATTTTAAAACTATAAATGAATTAAAAAATTATTCTGACCTATTCAAAACGTTGTCTACTGAAATAATAATAGGTCAAAACAATAATATTATTTTTTATTTAATATAATAATATTCTTATTATTTAATGGCATGCATAAAATGGATGGTCATGAACCGTAAATATATAATAGTCTCCTTTAATTATTACACAACTTTCTGTAACATCCCGTTTCCAGAGAACGGGTCGGACCAGAGAAACGGGTCCAGGTGTGGTAAATTACCACACCTCATG
>JANQBM010000009.1:25789243-25804539 GCA_025594535.1 Erythroxylum domingense | reverse complement strand
TTGTCTTTTTTCATATTAATTGTGGTTATTATTTATATGTGAAATATTTAAAAATTATTGTCATTTTATATTAAATTTCTAATTATGATTATTATTTGTTATTATGATTTTTGAAAATAGGGTTGATGTAAACTTGTAAACAGGAATCTGTACAGTATATAACTGTACAATATATCAGTGAACTATTTTGCAAATTTTAAAAATTTCAGGGACTATTTAATAAATATAAAAAATTGCCCGAAATGGTACCCGGTATTGACCGGTACTAATACAGTATCGTTCTAAAATTCAATCCGGTACTAAGTCTGGTACAGTTTTCACAACATTGACTCATACAGGACCGCTTGTCAGTCGAAGGGTATCAAAGTGTTGAGTTTGGATGCTCTCTCCAAAAATAAGCATGTCCAAATCTACCGGTGTCCGACACAATGTCATTTTGGGCATTAAAAATAAGTTTAGAGACTATCCAATTTAGACAGGATATCTTTCCACAAAGTGCCAGCCTCCTAATGCAGGACGCACCGTTTCAAGCACACGCTTGGTCAAGAGAGTGACGAACCAAGGCATCTAGAGTGGTCCAAGGACCTAGCGCGTAGAAAGACAATAAAGCGAAGATTCGCCGGCTTTTAACGCGGAGACCATAACGTCCGAGTCAACTAGACTTTCCGACTCAGTTATTACATCGAAAATTCATCAAATCCTGGTATTCCCATAGCTCTCGCGAATCACTCTTGCTCGAATTATGGAGACTCATCGTCCTACCTCTCTGTATCTCCTCTCTCTGTGTATGCTCTCCTCCTTCTCTCTCACTCTGTCCTTCCACAAGAAGTTCTCGCCCATCGATAATTACCTTATCAACTGTGGCTCCGCCGTGGACTCCTCCGTATTCAATCGCCGTTTCGTCTCCGATGACGATTTTTCCGACGCTGAGTCGCCGTTGGTTTTATCAAGGAGGACTATTCCGGTTGCCAATCAAAACCCAGTTCCGAATTCTCCTCAAATCTATCAAACGGTGAGAGTTTTCAAGAAACCTTCGAAGTATGTGTTTCAGATCAAGGATCGGGGGACCCACATGGTACGCTTACACTTTTACCCTTTTGTTTCTTCGAATTGGGATTTGAATGAAGCTCGATTTCATGTTCTGGTTGATGGTTACGTGGTTTTGAGCAATTTTAGTGCTCTCAATGCAGCCAACCCTGTGATTAAGGAGTATATGTTATGGGTTGATTCTGATAAGCTTGTAGTTACTTTTGTTCCTGTGGAAAGGGGCAACTTTGGGTTCGTCAATGCAATTGAAGTGATATCTGCACCTAAAGATCTGATTGCCGATGTGGCCACGGTTGTTAATGGTGATAAAATTGAGAAACTTGATGGATTAACAAAACAGGCTCTTGAAAACGTCTATAGGATCAATGTTGGGGGTTACAAGTTGACACCTTTTAATGATACATTGTGGAGAACATGGATTCCTGATGATGAGTTCTTCAAATCTAGTGATTATTCAAAGAAGGTGTATTTTAGTGGCTATATTATGTATGGAGCTGGACTTGCGAGTCGTGAAGTTGCTCCTGATTTTGTTTATGGTACTGCCCGTACGATTTCAACCAAAAATGCTTCAATTCCTCATGTGAACATGACATGGAAGTTTCCTGTCGATGGGGGTTATAGATATCTTGTGAGAATGCATTTCTGTGATATTGCTAGCATAGCCCTTGGCTTGTTGAATTTCAATGTATATGTCAATGGGTATTTAGCATATGAAAACTTGGATCTTTCCTCCATTACTTATATGCTGGCTGCTCCATTTTATGCGGATTTTGTGGTTGATGGTGGTAGCTCTGACATTTTAACTGTTAGCATCGGACCCTCGAACATGAGCCTGGGATACGCAGTAGACGGTATTTTGAATGGTTTGGAGATCATGAAGATGAACAATTCAATGGGCAGTCTTGATGGAAGTGTCTGTGCTGGAATGATTTGGAAGAATTGGCCAAGGAAGAGCGTAGGTGTTTTAGTTCCTCTAATTGCTGTTATCTGTTTGGTGCTGAGTGTATCTATGATCTTCCAGTGGAGGAAGGCAACGAGGAATTCCGTTCCATGGGTGAAATTGCCCACCGATGAAAACGATACGAAGAATGGCAACCAAGGCAACAAGTATCATTCTGAACAAGGTGTTTCTGCCTAGGTAATCTTGTATGACATAACTGGTTAGACTATACGAACGGTGGTAGCCTTCGGTTTCTGCTATTGCGATATTAAAGAGTTCGATCTACTTGATGTCTTGTGATATTAAGTTTGTGTTAGTATAATGTATATGCTATGATAATTGATAGTAGATTGGTAAATGCCTGATATTGTATTGCTGATTTATGAATTCTAAAACACAGAACCTTTATGCATTTCGCTGGCTTTGATTCCTTCACTTGGCTTCTCTTTAATTTGATGCTTGGATATTCAGTTAAGTAGGGATGACAACGGGCTGACCATAAACTCAGATTCATGTATTTTTAATGGGTCAGGCTTAGGCCTAGATCGACCCGAGGCTTAACTATTTTAAACAAAACAATGACGATGAGCTGACTCATGAACTCAAATTCAGGTGTTTTTAATGGGTCAGACTCAGGTTTAGACTGACCCAAGGCTCAACTATTCTAAGCAAAATGTTGAGCCTCAGGTCTTTCTGGGACTCAGACAACTTAGGCCCAGAGCCTATTAAAAAACGATGTTATTTGATACTTTTAATTTTTAAAAAAATTATTTAAAAAATTTAGTAGAATCGACCCATTGCTACTATCCCTACACCTAAGCTCCTTATGGAGGTGGATCTTTGGGATTTTCTTTTATAATTTTTGTGTTAGAAATTTGAGTTTTTTTGTCTTAGAATTGACTCAATGTTATTACTTAATTTTGGAGTTGTCGACGGATATTGAGAATTTACAAATAATAACTGAGTTTGAATCAAAAGTAAAATAGACATTTATTATGATTTATATGATGGAATGCAAAATGATGGAATTAAGGGCAAGTTATAATTTTAGTCACTAGTTCTTAGTAGTTTAGTCAGCTTGAATTTAGGAACGACAATAAGCCAACCTAGGCCTGCTTCTACTGTTTAGGCACGAGGTAGCCTAGTTAGAGCTGTTTTTTATTTTTTAATTAAAAATATAAAACGATTTCGTTTTGGTTATAATTGTCAAGCCTCAGATCAAGGTAGCTAGAGCTTGAGCTCCAGTCAACCTGGACTTGGTCTATTGAATTTGATCGGGCACAGGTTTGGACTTAAATGCCATCTCTACTTGGATTAGAGATAGCAAACAAAAGTTTAAACTTAATATTATCCAACTTGAAATTCAAGTTTTTAGTCTAATTCAACTAGATTTAGATTCAAGTTTTATTTTAAATGTTTAGGCTTGATTGAATTGGATTTGCTTTTTAATCTAAAACATGATTTAAAATTTGAATTTGTTTAAACTTAAATATGGCATCTTAAATATTGATAAACTTGTATTTTGCCATTGCTATAGTATCAAAATATCAACTTTATCTAAGTATCGCAATGGGTTGCGTTGGGTCAGGTCCATTGTTGATTCGGTTGGGTCCAATCTTGAAAATATATAGTTCGAATTCAACTTGAAATATAAAGCAAACTTGAATAGTATAGCTTAAATTTAAGTTTGAGTCCAAATGGATCGATCAAAATAATGTTATTTTAATATTATTTTTTAAAATTTATGTTCAAATAACGTTATTTTGGTCTAAGTGATCGACTCATTTAGGTCGGACCTTCAGACTCAAATTCTATTTGAACTCTAATCAAATCCAGGCTCAAATATGCTTGATTTGAAAAAATTAGTTTTGTATTAAATATCCTCACTCGTTGATAATTACGATTCTTGGTAGGGACTTGATCACTTGTTCTCAGTACTTTGTTTCTACTATGTTTTATAAAAATCCACTCATTTAATAAATGAGTCCCACAAAAATTAAATCGCTAGTATCACTTGGGAACAAGGGGAATAGGGTAAGGGAAATAAGAGGATCTCCCTCCCACTTGGCATGCGCTTAATTTTATAAATTCCTTCTTGCAATTTTTTTTAAAACTTCAAATATAGATTTTATCGTACAAGATATGCAATACTTTTTTTGTATTTTATCTAATAGAAAACAAGACAAATATGTCATGAGAAAAGTAAGAGACTACCATTTCAACTCAACAAAAGAAAATTTTAGTGTTTATCATTTATTTAGTTATCAGTATATCTATAGATTAGCCAAAGAGGGAGTGATTAAATATATCAATTTGAATTTTAGAGATATAGATAAAATACAATAACATACTTTAGCAAGAAGGTAAAAAAAGATTGTGATATAATGTGGCACACTTCGCATCACTTCCTTTATACTTAAAAAGAACTCATAATAGAAATCATACAAAATTATACCAAGAAAATTGATTAAATAAATACATGATTATTAATAAATAGATATACCTTTATTCATCAAATATTTTTTTGCGTAAACTTTTAAAATGATGAATAACCACATCTATGTCTATATTATCTATGTATATCATAATATAACAAAGAAAATAAACAATCATATGGAGATAATTATTGAAGTCATAAAAGTAAGATATTAATACCTAAATTACATATTTTACCTCAAATTATTTCTTGACATACATCAATATTTCTTAAGTTATTGGATGAATTCAATTATGATAAGAATTCATTATTCAACAAGTAGTACGAAAAGCAAATTTAGAAGCAATTGTAAGCATTGAGATAACTAAGAAATCTCATGCAATTATCTACATAATCGAATATTGAAGTATATTCAACTTCTGTCATATTAATACATAAAAATGCTTATTAATTGTTTCACAAATATCGCCTTCCATATAATTGTCCAATTTCATTCTATTATATGAAATCTTATCCCTTTTTCTATATTAACTCCTTTAATTTGACTTTAGGCTAAGCTCGAGTTATATTGCTAATCCTAATTATGATGACTAGTTCTAGTTTCAAAATACCTTTCATATAAGTGTCCATTTTCCATTTCAAGTCTTATGTAACTACTCTAGGAATTTTATTTAGAATCCAACGCATTAACTAAGTCTCACCAATATCCGTAAGAGACATATCATCGAACAATTCATAAGCAACTCGAATTCATCTCTAACTAATAACAAAACCACTGCATTTTTCCATCATTTACCAGTAAAAACACATTCAAACAACAAATAAAACTAACCACTTTAGGTAAAAACATATAATACCCACAATCCATTAAAACAAAACCCACCCACTCATGTTCATAAATATAACCATTTAACAATGAATTTTTTGGAAACAAAATAAAAACAAGACCAAACTTTCCTAAAAATGACGCATGATGGACCGAAGCAAGCAAAAATATGTTGGATGTTTGGGAGGAAGAGGGACCAACGACGTTGATGTAGGGAAGAAGAGAGAAAATAAAAATAGCTTAAATGGGTGTTCAAAATGATGTCATTTTAATTTATGAATGGTTCTGTCGGTAGTTTACTGATTGAAAACTCTTCTGTCGGTACATTACTGACGAATATCTGGTTCCATCAGTAATTTAGATGTTTATTTTTCCCACCAACTATTACCGTTTATTTTTACGATGGACTTTACTATTCTGTTATCAGGAAAATCTCGGGGATAATTGCCCTCCACGTTTATCGTTGGATATTTTGACAGTAGCAAAAAAATTTGATAAAATTTACCGACAGAAAATCAATTTCTATCGCTAATTTACTACAAAATATTTTCTCTCGGTAATTTTTCGTCGGTAATGTGTTATTTTCTTATGGTGAACTACAAGCACATCTTCCACAGAGCGTGTATGGATCGATAGATGAATCGTGATAACAACACGTGTCCTCTTTGTAGGACCTCGTTCTTTCCTGACGAGATGCAGAAAGAGTTCAATCAAATATTGTGGGTTGCTTCATACATTGGTGATTTTGTTAGTGAGTACACTTCGTGCCCTATTTCTTAAGAAACGAGATGCTTTTTTTCTGCAATAAAAATCTGTTAGATAATTTAGTGGCTCATGTCACTTATAGATTTAAGTCCAATAGAAAAGAGCCTAAGATCATGGTTATTGGGTCTTAAAGAGTTGGGCTCAAATGGGTCCAAGATCCTTTCCCTCTCTCCTTTTAAAATCAAATTAAACCAACAAACATGTTGATTGGAGATTTTCGTATGTCTTAGAAAATCATTAAAGAGGTGTTTCTGAACCATTGAGGAAATTAATTTACAAAAAGATAAAAGGTAGAGAGGGAATACACTTTTATTAAGAACATCAAAAGACATGGATTCAGGTTTGTTTTATAATGTTATTCATCGATCCAGAATTGTCTTATAGTTGGTATCACAGCCTTGGCCCAAAACTCATATTTGGGCTATTTTTTTAGACCTTTGGGTCATTGAAGGATAAGGTTGGGTTATTAAATGATTATGACTTAACTTTATGGATTTTAAATTTGGGTTATATTATGCAACCTTGATTATTAAGTAATTAAATAATGGACCCTAGGTAAACCAATTTTGTGATGGTTCATAATTGATTGTTTAATTCATAATTGAATTATTTTCTATGCATAATATAATTTCGAAAAATCAGTGCCATATTATATGTTTTATTTGGTATTTTGAATATTTTATACTATGCAATGTTTGGAATTAAATTTTCTTATTATATGTTGAATGTGCCACATGACATAATGGTAATTTAAAATAGTTCGTTAGGCACCAAAGGGACCAAAATAATTAAATTAAAATTTGTCATGTATGATAATTGTCCAATTAAATGTTTATTGCATGGAAAGCTTACCTGTCACCAAAGTGGCCTAGCTTGAAAATATTAAACATTTAATTGTGAATGTTTTTATTGTTCATGTTGATATGATGCTATTAAAATGACATAAAGGTTGAACTGAAAAATTGAGATTATTAATTATAACGATCGGAGGTCACCCAAAGGTGGATCGTTGCTTATAATTAATAACATTAAAGAGACTTATCGGCCTACTTGGTGAATATGTTTATATATCCAAAGATAGCATGCATACTAGCTTGAGTATGATTGATTGTCTATCAAAGTGTATATATATATGTTAGCATCATCATGGATTGTGGATATTTGTTTAAGAATCACCCAAAGGTGGACTCAAATATATATATGAAAGTTTGTTATTGTCTGAATCTATAAATTCTACTCAAGGAATTAATACGTGGGCTATATATTGTATTTGCAGCATCAACTAATTTGTTCGCTTTAGAAAATTGCTTGATCAAGTTCAATAGTCTGAACTATGCGGATTGGTCTGAACAAATCCAGTTCCAACTGGGCTAATGGATTTGGACTTGGCTATAGTTTCAAACGTAAGGCTCACAATCATAACTGAGACTAGTTCTGAAGATGAAAAATCTTATTATGAGGCTTGGGAACGGTCTAACAGGCTGAGTTTGAATTTGATGCAAATGACAATCGCAGAAAATGTAAAGCCATCAATGCCTAAGACAGATAATGCAAAGGGGTTCATGTTGAAGCTTAAGGAATATTCCCAATTTGATACAGCTGACAAGTCCATAGTAGGGACTTTAATGAGTGAGCTAACGACGAAGAAGTTTGACTGGTCACAGCTTACTCATGATCATGTAACTTATATGTCAAACCTACCTGCAAAGCTGAAATCTATGGGTATGGATGTGAGTGAGTCCTTTCTGGTATAATTCATTATCAACTCACTTCCTCTAGAGTTTGGCCAGTTCCAAGTGAATTACAACACTATTAAAGAAAAATGGAACCTTCAAGAGATGAAGGCCATATTGGTTCAGGAGGAAGGGAGATTGAAGAAAATGAAGGAGCACTCCGTTCATTTCACATTTCATCTAGGATCTAGTAGCAGCAGGTATAAACTAGGAAAGAAAGGAAAAGATAAGGACAAAGCTCTTATTAAAGTTAATGAGGGCAGAATCCATAAAGATAAGAGGTGCCACTTCTGCAAAAAGTCTAGTCACTTTAAGAAGGATTGCCCTAAAAGAAAGACTTGGTTCGAAAAGAAAGGTACATACTATATCTCAGTATGTTTTGAATCAAATCTTATTGAAGTGCCTAATAATACCTCGTGGTTAGATTCTGGTGCAACTACTCATGTGACACATATTAAACAGTGATTCCTTTCAATCCAAATCATAAACAGAACTGAAAAATTCTTATATATGGAGAACATAATGAAAGCACGAATAAAGGGCATTGGGACGTACAGATTGATCTTGGACACTGGGTGTTACCTGGATATGGAAAAGTGTCTTTATGTTCCTGAATATGCTAGAAAAGTGTCTTTATGGTTCTGGTACTTTAATTGAAAAAAGCAGAACATTTATTTTGTATCTTTATAGTTTTGGTACTTTAATTGATTGTTTATATTGTTTAAATCTTGATGTTGATTTTGCTGAATCTCTGGTTCATATTGACCATATTATAGGAAGTAAACGTAGTACACAAAATAAATGTTTTGCTTTAAGATTAGGTTATATATCCAAGGAAAGAGTACAGAGGTTAGTGAAAAATAAAATTTTACCTCAATTGGATTTTGTTGACTGGGATGTACGTGTGGATTGCATTAAAGGTAAGCAAACTAAACATATATCAAAGCATCCAACCACAAGAAGTAATGAATTACTGGAATTAATACACACTAACATATGTGGTCCTTTCAACATTCCTTCTTGGGGCAGTGGAAAATATTTCATTACCTTTATTGATGACTTCTCACGATATAGTTATATTTATCTGCTGTTTGAAAAATCTCAGTATGTGGACATCCCAAAGGTGCTCATTAATGAGGTAGAAAGGCAGTTAGATAGAAAAGTAAAGATAGTGAGATCCGATAGAGGTGGCAAATATTATGAAAAATTTGATGAAAGTGGATAATGTCCAAGTCCATTTACAAAGTTTTTTGCAAATCGAAGTATATGTGCGCAATATACAATGACTGGTACACCACAACAAAATGGTGTAACCGAAAGGCAGAATCGTACTCTTATAGGTATGGTTAGGAGTATGTTAAGCTATAGTACTGTTCCGTTATCATTGTGAATGCATGCATTAAAGACCGCTGCATATCTGCTTAATAGGATTCCTAATAAAACAGTTCCTAAGACACCTTATGAACTGTGGACAGGAAGGAAACTTAGTTTACAACACCTTCACATTTGGGATTGTCCGACAGAAATAAGACTGTATAATCCACATAGTGGTTATTTCATCAGCTATCCTGAAAAGTCAAAGGGGTACATATTTTACTGTCTTAATCATAGTACGAGAATAGTTGAGTTTGGTAATGCTCGATCCATTGAAAATGGTCAAATCAGTGGGAGTGGAGAACTGCAAAAAGTGGAAATTCACAAGAATCAGGTAGAAACTACTATATCAAACATGATCCCACCGATTTTTATTCCTTTTATTGCATCATGGATACGTAACATACCAGAACGATAAATTAATGTTTCAATTCCACAAATTAACGATATTAATGAAGACCCAGCTAATGATGTTCAAGTTACAAATGATCAAGTGATGTCACAAGAAGTAGCATTACGAAGGTCTGTAAGGTAGATAAGACCATCTATTTCAAGTGACTATGAAGTTTACTCACTTGAACATAAATGTGACTTGAGCATTGATAAGGATCTAGTCTCGTTCTAACAAGCCATGGAATGTATCAATTCTGAAAAATGATTCAATGCTATGAAAGAAGAGTTGAAATCAATGGATGAAAACGAAGTATGGGAATTAGTTAAGTTGTCGGAAGGTGAAAAGCAAGTGAGTTGTAAATGGGTCTTTAAGACCAAATGTGACTCACAAGGCAACACTGAAAGGTACAAAGCTAGACTTGTTGCTAAAGGTTATACTCAAAAGGATGACATTGAATATAAAGAGACCTTCTCTCTAATTTCAAAGAAGGAATCTTTAAGAATTGTTATGGCCTTGGTAGCTCATTATGATTTGGAGCTTCACCAAATGGATGTAAAGACTGTCTTTCTAAATGGTGAATTGGAAGAAGAAGTGTACATGGATCAACTAGAAGGTTTTAAAACCACAGGAAAGTACAAGTTAGTGTGTAAATTAAATAAGTCAATATATAGACTAAAACAGGCTTCCCCGCAATAATATCTTAAGTTTAATGATACCATTACGTCTTACAATTTTATAAAGAATATTGTTGATTGGTGTATTTATATGAAGATCAGTGGAAGCAAGTTCATTATATTAGTCCTATATGTTGACGATATCCTTCTTGCTGCAAATAATATAGTTTTGTTACATGATTTCAATAATTTTCTCTCCAATAATTTCAAAATGAAAGATATGGGTGAGGCATCCTATGTAATCAGAATATAACTATTCCGTAATAGATCACAAGGATTGTTAGGATTGTCTCAGAAAGGATATATCGAGAAAATATTAGAAAGATTTAAAATAGAAAAGTGCTCCACATGGATAGTTCCAATTTAGAAAGGGGACAAATTTAGTCAAATGCAATGTGCACAGAACGATTTGGAATGTAAGGAAATGGAGTCTATTCCTTATGCGTCAGTAGTTGGGAGCTTAATGTATGCTCAAACATGCACTCGGCCATATATCAGTTTTGCTGTTGGAATGCTAGGCCGATATCAAAGCAATTATATAATAGATCACTGGAAAGCTGCAAAGAAAGTCCTTAGATATTTACAAGGCACAAAAGACTATATGATCACATATAAAAAATCAACTCATCTTGAAGTGATAGGTTACTCAGATTCAGACTATACCAGTTGTGTAGACTCACAGAAATCTACATTTGGTTATATGTTCTTATTAGCTAGAGGAGCAATTTCGTGAAAAAGTGGAAAGCAATTCGTCATTGCTACTTCCACTATGGAGGCTGAATTTATGGCGTGCTTTGAGGCCAAGGTTCATAGATTGTGGTTGTGAAACTTTATCTTAGGTCTTGGTATTGACGACAGTATTGCTAGACTATTAAGAATTTATTGTGATAATTTTGCAACCGTTTTCTTCTCTAAGAATGACAAGTATTCAAAGGGTGCGAAACATATGAATTTGAAGTACTTATTTGTGAAAAAAGAAATACAAAAAATAAATTGTCAATTGAGCATATTGGTACAGATTTAATGATAGTGGATATGTTAACTAAAGGCTTACCGTCCAAAACATTTGTTAGCCATATTGAACAGATGGGCATTATAGAAAAGTCTTTGTTATCATAGAGTTCTGACATGTATACATTCATATAATTGTCTTGCTCGAATTGTCATGACACTTGTGAATTAAATTACAGTCACATTTTTGCTCACTTACTTGTTATCCATATTATGTTGTATACAATAATTGTTTATGTGAGATAACAATTACAGAATTACCTACTTAAAGTTTTATGAGTTAAGTTAATAATGTGATACATGAAAAGAATCATGTTTTATAACTTGTGACCGCCATGATCCCATCATCTTAATTCACTTAAGAATGATTTGATCGATTCAATGTATTGTGTGCACTTAAAATTTTATTGTTGAATCATCAAGTCATAACATGGGCCAAGTGAGAGATTGTTAGATAATTTAGTGGCCCATGTCACTTATAGATTTGAGTCTAATGGAAAAGAGCCTAAGATCATGGATATTGGGTCTTAAAGAGTTAGGCTCAAAATGGGTCCAAGACCCTTTCCCTCTCTCCTTTTAAAATCAAATTAAACCAACAGACATGTTGATTGGAGATTTTCATATGTTTTAGAAAATCATTAAAGAGGTTTTTTTGAACTATTGAGGAAACTAATTTACAGAAAGATAAAAGGTAGAGAGGGAATAAACTTTTATCAAGAATATCAAAAGACATGGATTCAGGTTTGTTTTACAATGTTATTCATCGATCCAGAATTGTCTTATAAAATCTATGTACTTAAAAAACAACACAATCTCTATTTTTGCATCATAAATAAAGTGAAGGTCTTTTGCTATTTAAAACATTGTTTTTCTTTATTCATTAGATGAAGAACATAATGGTTGATTCTTAATTGTTTAAGAATGGTGGGTGGTGTTTCATTTCATTATCTTTTGATATAAGTGAAGGTCATTGGTTTCAGAATTTTGAGGTGTGAGATCATTTCAGGTTGGTAGGAGGATTCCTGAATAATTGAATTGGTTAGGAAGGACTGGACATTGGAGTTTGAGCCAAGTTGTTGATAGCTATATATTGCAGGTTAGTTATCAGACTAGTTTTCAATGTCATCATTTAAACATTGAAAACAACCCTTATGATTATGATTATAGTGAGCTTGAAGTGAAGAAGAAATCAAAAACAGTCTTTCTATTAGTTAGGAATATAGATGTGTATAACTGAACCTTTCTGAACTCTACGTATCGGGCAAAACTTTTGCCTTTTTGGTTAGATGTTAATTAATGGAATGAAATAGAACGGAATCAAACGGAACAGAACGGTTTGTAATGGAATAGAATATAACATAGTGAAAAGTTGTTTAGGAGGGATAAAATGGTTCATAATGTAATGTAATGAACCCTTGTTTGAAAGATGGATGTAATAAAATATAATATATAATAAATGATTATTATACCCCTGATATTAAAATGGTTATTGCAAGAGATTTAATACTATGATTTTAAAACAGAAATCATGTCTAATTAAAAAGTCACAGTTATGACTTGTTTTTTTAAATATTTTCTATTTAAAAATAATAAAAGTTTTATTATTTTATTATTAATTATATACAATTTATTATTAATTATATAAAATTATTATTATTAATTATTTAATAAATTTTATTCTATTATATGTGATTTATATTTAAAAATTATTTATTTATATAAAAATATATACAAACAATTAAAGAATAATTTTTATATATTTTCTATTTTCATTAATAACAACTTTATTAATTTTTATTAATTATATACAATTTTTTATAAATAACATAAAAATATTATTGAGGATGATAAGCTTGTGGACCGTAATAAATGAGTTTGGAGAAGAGGAGGTTAGGGTTAGAAGAAATAATTGGTATTAAAAAACATTATTGACGGTATATTAGGTAGTATGTATTCATTAGTTTACATTCCATCATAAACCCTCCAAAATTGGAGGTTTCTTATTTTTACTGTTTAGGATGGAATGGAATGGAATATGAAACCTTTCACTTACATCTCATTCCGTTCCATTCTATTATGAAACTCTCAACCAAACGATCGAAATGTGTTACGTTTCATCCCGTTCTATTAGTAACCCCTCAACTAAATAAGGCCATTGAATTGATGTGGATTGTTGTAATTGTTAAAGTGAATATAGAGATAGCCCTTCCTCTCGCGTCGCTCTCTCTACTCTCCCTAAGATGGAAATCTAGAATTTTTTAGCGCCGCTCTCCTCAACTTAAGTGGTAGTCGGCTCTCCACTTCAGATCTGGGTCGCTCCTCCCCTTTCGGTGGGTCGCTTTTGATAGAGACACAGAGAAATCACTTAGGTCACGTCTCCCCTACTCTCGTGTTTCTCTCGTCCCACTCTCTAACCGCTCCTGCAACTAAGTGGGTTGTCGCTATCCAGCTCTCCTCTTCCGATCTGCATCACACATCCCCTATTTTTGTGGGCCGTTCGGTGTTGCTCTCTGGGAGATTTGGGTTGCGCTTGTAGCACCCCAATCTCGCAAGACCCGAACCCGACATCAATGGGTAATGTCCGAACTCGTGCCCTACGATGGTGGTGTGCTAGAGAACTCAATCACTCAAAAATTGATATAATTTTTTTTTCCTTTATTTTAAACCACAAATATAAAGTACAGAAACCCCTAACCAAAGCGGCCCACTTTGTTTCATAACCATTTTCAATCAACACGATACAATTATCAGAAATTTCAATAGCCATTTGGGCCCTTTTTACAAATACAAAATCACTTTAGTTGTTTCGAAATACAAATTTGTATAAAAAGTGCGGAAGAAAAAATTCAATACAATTTAAGAACATGTAATGCAGACGCGAACTAATCCCGACCTCTATTCTTCACTTGCATGTTGTAGGTATACTCCCGTTGGCCTAACGAGATATTCTTCTGATCCTGAAAAATAATTGCAAATTTTGGGTGAGTTTTGCGAACTCAATGAGTGACCATCATCGATGGCTCACCTAGTCACATATCACATAATTACATTCACAACATTTCACATTTCACATTCAATACATTTTAATCATTCATAGCATGCATATGTCATGCACATGAGACTCACTTTTCATTTGTTATTTTCTTGTGACTGAGTGCCTAAACTGTCTCTTATCCGCTTGAGGGATACATGGCTCAATAATAACTGTCCCTTATCCGCTTGGGGGATACAGGGCTCATTTTCACTTTTCACTTTCTGAGCTTTAAGCTCTTTTCACTTTCGGTGGCTACGACGGTCACAAATGCCATTATATTTCATACATTTATGAGATGGAATGCATCACTCACATTTGCATGATCTCATTCAATTACTTTCCCATATCATCAGACCTTAATCCGGCATTTAACATTAAGCTGAGAATTCGCACTTTCATTCATATGCAAATGCACTTTCAGAACACATTTAACAATCACATTAGGTATATTTAGTTCATCTCATTCACATTCAAGTAGCACTTCGATATCCAAAACAAATATCACAATCATCGGACCTCCTGTCTGAAAACCAACACAATCAATCACATTCATATAGACATTTAGAAATCAATCAATACAAAAACTCACACAAAACAAACAAAGAAATGAGACCATCTAAGTCTACTCACAGTACGCTCCAGATTAGCATTTTCTGTCAAATTCTAGGAACGCCTAAATGCGAACGCTTGACTGCACAAATCATTTATGCAAAACTCACATTGCACACTCATCAATAATTGCACACGTAACAACATTCATTTATGCACAATTGTAATAATGAAATATGTATAATGCATGCTCAATGATAACCCCAGGCATATGTTTTAGAACATATTTCATGCTCACTCCCATTTCATAATTCATATGTGTCTAATTTAACTTAGTTTTATACTTCATTTGAACACGATCTTTCTAAATTCTCTTTTCAATCTTTATCCTTGAAATATGCCTAGCTTATTCATAAGCTTACACCTCAAGAACATTTGATTACTTTATATCATAACTTAATTTCTCATCATCTCTTTTCTAACCTCATATGGTCTCAAAATATCCAAATCAT
>JANQBM010000009.1:25526572-25538397 GCA_025594535.1 Erythroxylum domingense | reverse complement strand
GAGGTTAAAATAGTAATAAGCACAAAACTCGATTTTTCATTGTAGTTTTCGCTGAAGAACAGTCTGTTGGTTTTCTCGGTCTCTTTCTCACCTAAGCTCGATCTACCGAAACCGAAATCGGTGAACAAGAAGAGGACTGTCTGATTAGTGCTGGTCAAATCATCAGAGACAAAGAGAGGTAAACAATTTCACCATTTTAGCTAAGTGATCTGAGACTTATGCTTTGCTCCTCATTTGAATTTGTGTTCGGAGGTTAACGGTGGTATTGTAGATTAACTTAATTTTCTAGGGGCTTGTTTGGTTTCTGAGAAAACAGAGAAAACCTGAATAGAAGAGATAATTGTTTATTTGAGGTTATCTTGTCTGGGCTTCGTCGAAAAACTTAATTACGAGCATAAGGTTTTATTCTCTGGGAAAGTGAAATGTTGCTTATGTACTCTTCTGAGCGTAGGAATTTGCTAATTAATTGATGCGTGTCGTGATGGGATTTGTATTTTATATGACTGTTCTTTGATTTCTTTTTCTACTGTTGGTTTGGGTTTTCTGAGATTTTTGTGTTTTGCATATGAGCTTAGTCATTTTGTGCTTGAGATGGTGATTTATTTGTTTTTATTTTATGACCTGTGTGAGCTAGATGAAAGAGATTAGAGATGGAGTCAAGAGTGACAGAAGATCAAAATCTTCGTCAGCTGGCTCCCTTCCGCTTATTCTGGATATAGATGAATTTAAGGTATTAACTCCTGCGACATGGTTTTATATTTTTCTCCTCTCTTGCTATTTCCTGTTCCTAATTTGGGTTCCTATTTCATTTGGTGGCTGGTTTAAATGTAGGGTGATTTTTCATTTGATGCACTGTTTGGAAAGTTGGTAAACGATCTCCTTCCAGCTTTCCTCGAAGATGATGCAGACTCTGTAGATGGACATGGTGGCATTGGGACTGATGCCTTACCTAATGGGCACGTGAGGGCCTCATCGGATGCAGCAAAATTTGCGCAAGTGCAAGCTTCGCCCTTTTTTCCCGAAGTAGATGCTCTGTTATCATTGTTCAAGGATTCATGCAAGGAATTGATTGATCTTCGGAAACAGGTCGGCTTCTGATTTTACAAGTGATGGACTTTTAAGAATTATTAGATGTCTTTTTGGCTGAAGTTCTCTTCTTTCTTCGAAGATTGATGGCAAGCTTTACAATCTCAAGAAGGATGTTTCTGCACAAGATTCTAAGCACCGCAAGACACTTGCTGAGGTTGTTATGAAGATGGCCTCTATGAATGTTTCATTATGAACTGTAATGAAGATATCAATTTCCTTTTCTAAAATAATTCCTGAACGGTTGCATAGTATCAGATATATCTGTGGATATTGAAGCAAGTTTCTACTTCCCTTTGATTTAGAAGAACAAAAACTTGCAAATGTGACC
The DNA here is from genome assembly GCA_025594535.1 of Erythroxylum domingense. Taxonomy (NCBI): domain Eukaryota; kingdom Viridiplantae; phylum Streptophyta; class Magnoliopsida; order Malpighiales; family Erythroxylaceae; genus Erythroxylum; species Erythroxylum domingense. The sequence continues at coordinate 25,536,980 of JANQBM010000009.1, read as the reverse complement.
ATTCACAAAAGATATCATTTTGGTTTGATGTGCTCTGTGGTTAATTGTTCAACTGGAAAATAAGTGTAGTTTTAGTTTCATTTGCTGTATTTGTTTATTGTTCAGCTGGAAAAGGGTGTAGATGCCTTGTTCGATAGTTTTGCTAGGTTGGACTCACGTATTTCAAGTGTTGGACAAACTGCTGCCAAAATTGGAGATCATTTGCAGGTAAATTTTCACTTTTACCTGTGTTTGACCACAACAATATACGGAAATGAAGAAAGGAAAAGTGGACATATTATGATATCCTTCGTCTCATTTTGCTCATTAGAGTGCAGATGCTCAGAGGGAAACAGCCAGTCAGACAATAGATCTCATAAAGGTATCATAATCAATATTTTGTCCTTCTTTTATCTAGGGATGTTTTCTAAACACATTGCTGCTTGTTTCCTACAGTATTTGATGGAGTTTAATGGCAGCCCTGGTGACCTAATTCAACATTCACCTTTGTTTTCTGATGATAGCCGCGTAGCTGAGGCAGCTTCAGTTGCACAGAAATTACGTAAGATGGTCGTCACTTTATGGTACCTTCAATATTGAATAGTTGTTCAATAATTGACCTTATGTGTAAAGTCATAAATTCTTTGTATGATTCCCACCTCCACCTTTTGTAATATGAAGAAGTGAACCTCATTTTAGCTCGACTGCAAATTATTAAAGTAGAACTTAAGCTGCATGATATTGGAATTGCTAATAACCAACATAGTTAAAAGGTAGCATGCTATCTTGAAGTCACCACTGACCTCAACAAACACATGCAAATCATTTTCATTATCAATCTACAAACAAGAGCTGATATAGAGAAGGGGCATATGATGCCAAATTCTTTACAACTTACTCTTAAATCCGAGGAATTCTATGAGTGTAGAGTTGTAAGTCAGCCATACACATGGTAGATTTATTCTCCTCTTTAAGAGCTAGGTGCTGCATGTGACTTTCTCATGCAGTCTCAATGTTTGATTAGTTAAGATACCTGATAGGAGGAGTTAATTTGTGTTGTTTGTAGCAATTGAGTGGTACACATAACATAGTTTACTGAAAATTTAGTGGTGACTGACTTTGTCAGGAGATGAATTTGTGTGATTATCACAAACTTTGCATACCTTTCCTTTAGCATTTACATTCCGAAAACCTTGTTTGGGCATACGCATAAGATTGTGTCATTTCATTGTTGATAGTCTATTGTACTGTTTGCATTTAGTATGTGGTCATAAAGCAAATAGTTATTGAATATTGTTTACGTTGGTGGCTGTTCTCTATCAAAATTTACAACTTTTCTGAGACATGATTTTTTCTTGGTACTTATCTGAATTTTAGGATCATTTGCTGAGGAAGACATTGGAAGACAAAGCATTTCAGTGCCGTCAGTTGTGGGAAATGCAACTGCCAGCAGAGGATTAGAAGTTGCTGTTGCAAATCTTCAGGATTATTGCAATGGTATGGCAACTTTTGCAGTTCTATGATAGCATTTGGAATGGTGTTTTATAATGATGATTTGCTTTTATTTTCCTCTGGATTGTTCTATATAGAACTGGAGAATAGATTATTGTCTAGATTCGATGCTGCATCACAAAGAAGAGAATTGTCAACAATGGCAGAATGTGCAAAAATTCTATCACAGGTAATTATGCCCTATACAATTAGGCAGAGTTCAGTGATAGGACTCTCGGGAATCATTTGCTAATTGTGGGTTTAGCTAGAAAAGCTGCATCTAATATGGTCACAAGTGGTTGACTATCGTACGTAATCTGATTTCTTTAAAGAAATCTAGGAGGGTAGTACAAGAAGCACTCAATCCTCATCTTCTTTTAAGCAATAATTGTGATGCAAATTTCATTGAAAATTGAGGGTTCTGTGCTGCAGTTTAACAGGGGCACTAGTGCGATGCAACATTATGTGGCCACACGTCCAATGTTCATTGATGTGGAGGTCATGAATGCGGACACGAGATTGGTTCTTGGAGATCAGGGTTCTCAAGCCAGTCCAAGTAATGTTGCTCGTGGGCTTTCTTCCTTGTACAAAGAGATCACAGGTTTGGAAGAAACCATCTGTTTGATGCAAGGCCTTGAACTACTCAAAGCATATGTTAGTGTTACATCTTTGTTCTATCTTGTAGATACTGTTCGTAAAGAAGCAGCCACAATTATGGCAGTATTTCCTTCTCCTAATGAAGTCATGTCAATCTTAGTATCGCGAGTGTTGGAGCAGCGAGTTACAGCAATATTGGACAAGTTATTAGTGAAACCATCACTTGTGAATTTGCCTCCAGTGGAACAAGGCGGGCTTTTATTAGTGAGTCCTGTTTCTAGTGCCTGTTGTGTTTCTTGTATATCTAGATGTCAGCTTGAAATGGCAATCAGATCTTGACATAATTCCTTCTTCGTTGGGGGTCAGTATCTTAGAATGCTAGCAGTGGCATATGAGAAGACACAAGAACTTGCTAGAGACCTACGAGCTGTAGGATGTGGTGACTTGGATGTTGAGGGTAATTTATTCTTTCTGTTTTACAGTCTACTTGTAAATATTCACTGCATAAAGCTTTGCAACGTTGAAGCAACTGTTATTTATGTTTAGTTCTGTTATCAAAGGGTTTTATTTACAGTTGTTATCTCATAAATTGTCTTTAACCAATTAACCAGTAGAGTTTCATTTGTAGGTTGTGTTTGTAGTTCTTCAAACTTCCGATCATCCATACATTTCCTTTGTTTTACTTTGGTGTTAACTGCAATCTGCATTGATTCAGGCCTCACAGAGTCTTTGTTTTCTTCTCACAAGGATGAATATTCTGAACACGAGCAAGCCTCTCTTAGACAACTATATAAAGCAAAGGTTTGTACCACATTCATGCGCTTGTTTGAATTGACAAATGCGTTCGTTTCTCTTCTTCTTTTTCTGTTTTTCACAGTGACACACTGATTACCTCTTGCAGATGGAAGAATTGCGCACTGAGGGCCAGCAGCTCTCAGAGTCAACTGGCTCGATTGGACGTGCAAGGGGAGCTTCAGTAGCATCCTCTCAGCATCAGATATCTGTGACTGTTGTAACAGAGTTTGTGCGTTGGAATGAAGAAGCAATATCGAGATGCACATTGTTTTCATCTCAGGTCATGATTGTTCCTGCACTCAATATGACATACTACAATTCATCATATAGCTAAATATTCATGCAGGCACAAACATGCCAATTTCTGATTTCTACAAATTGGCAGAATCTATTATGCATGATATGATAAATTTACTGTTCCTTTTATGATACCAAATATTGTAGGGGAACTATTTTTTGACTTCACAATCATTGAAAATCTCTGAAATTTCCAATATTTTGTCCAGTTAGGCTGAAATATTAAGATTTAAGTATGGGAATTGTTACTTCACTGTTTTAGATTAGAAATTTGATGGTTTTTTTATTGATTAAGTTTAATATACTTTTACAGCCTGCTGCTCTTGCAACAAATGTGAGGACGGTGTTCACTTGCTTGCTTGACCAAGTAAGTTTTTTACTTTAATTTGCCAAATTAGGGGAATTATGTACCAGTTACTCAAACATGCTATTTCCCAGGTTGCAATATATATAACAGAAGGTCTTGAACGGGCTAGAGATAGCCTGACTGAAGCTGCAGCTTTGAGGGAAAGGTTTGTGCTGGGCACTAGTGTTAGTAGAAGGGTGGCTGCTGCAGCTGCTTCTGCTGTAATTTCCTAACCGTAACACTTCTTTCTATTGTTGTCTCTATGTTGATGATTTATGCAAGTGATAAATAACTTAGCCTAAACTGGATTAGATAAGTAAAATGATATTGGCATGTAGGCAGAAGCTGCGGCAGCTGCTGGTGAGAACAGTTTCAGATCTTTCATGGTTGCTGTACAACGTTGCGGCAGTAGCGTGGCCATAGTTCAGCAAGTATGTTGAGCCATTTGATTTTGCAAAGTTGTCAAAATTAGATGAGATTCTACATTTTCCAAGAACCTAAATTAGTTTGAAATTTTATCTGCAGTATTTTGCAAATTCTATATCTCGGCTTTTACTACCTGTAGAGGGTGCACATGCTGCTTCTTGTGAAGAAATGGCAACAGCGATGTCCAGTGCAGAGGGTGCTGCATACAAAGGGCTTCAACAATGCATTGAGACTGTTATGGCTGAGGTTGGTTCTTAGCTGTTCTTCTCTTGTATTCTATGATAGCCTCTGCGTGGTAATTTAGTTTTGTGTGGTATGAATTTGAAATGTAAAATTCTTAGGTTGAGCGGTTGTTATCAGCTGAACAAAAGGCTACTGATTATCGTTCACCTGATGACGGAATTGCTCCTGATCATCGTCCAACAAATGCTTGCACGAGGTACTTAAACTCGGAATGTGTGTGTTGAGCTCAGATCTCGTGTGAATTTGACATGGAAGTACTACTATTCTATTATAATCTTTTCAGCATTATTATCATGCTTCTGTTTGCAATACTTGAAATTGACTCATCTCCATGTCTACACATTGACTAGCTGGGAATCCTTTAAGAGGAAAAACTTTAAGTGGACATTATTAGCTTTATTGAAGGCCCTAGAATGCAATGCCCTACCTTCTCTTATGTCGGGATGACATGAGAAATACATTTTATACTGATTTATTTGGGAATTAGCATGAAAATTAATCCCAAAATATATTTTATTTGTTTCTTTATACTACCAAATCATGCTTTTGAATCTATGGACTAGGGTTGTGGCATATCTGTCTCGTGTGCTTGAGGCTGCGTTCACTGCTTTAGATGGTCTTAACAAACAAGCCTTCTTGACAGAACTGGTGAGATAAATTTTCCTAGTATTGCTTCATATAATGCCTTCTCTTTCTTTATAATTTTTCCTAATATTTACTTTTTCCCTCCTGTGTTTTTACCTAAAAAAACGTTTTCATAGCCTTTTCACTTTTTATGCAAATTTATTCTGCAAAATTCCATAAGTTAAAGTTGAAATTGCTATGATATAGCTTCCACATCAGATTTGTTGGGTTTTTTACCATTATAGGGAAATCGTTTGCATAAAGGACTGCTTAATCACTGGCAGAAGTTCACTTTTAATCCCAGGTAATTCTTGATGTAATATTATATGCCAAGAATGTTATATTGAACTATGGGATGCCCATTGACTACTTGAGCTCATGGGGTTGTGTGTTCAATTTCTGTTGAATTTCATTTCTGTATCTATTCAAAATTGAAATGTGCTCTTGTCTGTAAGACTGAAGATTTCAAATTTTGAAGAAAGCATTATCTCATCTAACTGTGAAATGTTAATATCTTTGGAATATCTGTGTTGTAAGAGACATTTTAAGCTTGTAGCATTGCAATATCACTACTGTATAGTGTTTTCAGAGAAGGGAAAGCATATGATCTGAAACTTAAAATCCTCATTTCCATAACTTTATTACCTCTGTTACTTATAAATGTAGCCTAGAAATAGAAATCAGAGCATCCTTTTGTCTTGGAAGCTCACTCCGGGGGTAGCGTTGGATGTAACTGGGTTGCCTCTGGATTCTCAGAAAGTTGAGTCGTTCTTTTAGAAACTTACTTAAATTTAGTGTCCTTCGTGAGATATCATTAAGTTTTTTTCAAGTTATTCTGTACAATTCTGTGATCATTTTGTTTCACATAATTCTTTGGCATTATGTTCTCCAATTTGGTTTTGCAGTGGAGGATTGCGGTTGAAACGTGATATAACTGAGTATGGAGAATTTGTGCGCAGTTTTAATACCCCCTCTGTTGATGAGAAGTTTGAATTGTTGGGCATGTAAGTTGCAAGATTTTCTGAACTTTCTGTTTTTCCTTGTGGAAGGCAATTTCCAGTTGTACCAATGATCTATTTCTTTGCAGAATGGCTAATGTATTTATAGTAGCTCCAGAAAGCCTTTCCACTCTGTTTGAGGGCACTCCAAGTATCCGTAAAGATGCACAAAGGTATCATCCATCATAAACATGGTCATTGTTTCATACAGTTAATTTTAAAGCCAATCGTAGTTATTTCTGAGTTCTGCATATCAGAATGAGCTCAATCTTTATTTTGGCTCTGCTATAGTCAGCCAAGCATCAAATCGAAACTACTAGAGATGATTAGTATTTCTCTGGTCGGACATATCTAAAAGACAGCTGCAAAAGCTGCATGAATATTTACAAGTTTCAGTCCAATTCTTGAGGAAAGTTTTTGCTTTTGACAAAGGATAATTACTTGGAAAAGTTTACCAGTCTTGGAAATTCTATTCCCTAGGCACCATTTTCATTGGGATTGGTCCACAGATTGGAAAATTTGCTCTTCAAAGCATTTGAAAGATTACATAAATATGCATAGTTGTTGGTGATATGAGCACGATTACTTTCAGTTATCGTAATCTGAAAACCTCAAAATTCTTGAACCAAACACTAGAAAGGAAGATCTTTAGGATGGAAAATTGCATTGTGGAATTACCTATTTTTTACCTTTGTTTGTAACCTTATCTTCCCGGTTTCATGCTTCCTGTTCTGGAGTGATTCAAGCAAGGTTGTTTTCCTCTGATGAGTGTTGATGTACTTGGCTGTCGACCAGGTTTATTCAACTTAGAGACGACTATAAGAGTGCAAAACTGGCTTCCAAATTCAGCTCATTTTGGACTAGCTAGTTGATAACGAAGTGAGGTTGATATATACAGAAGATCCAGCATCACAGTTGGATTCTCATGGTTGGACAGAAATCAAGTCAGTGACTTGTTTGGGAATCAGTTCTGTTCCAAGTACCATTGAGCTGACAAAAGAGTCGGGTAGAGCTTTTCTCTTGAACCTTTTTTTATTAGTTTAATTTCTCTACTTCTCAATCATAGTTTTATGATAGATGCAATAAACATATGTTTTTGATGCTCCATTTGTATGTTAGGCTTGCGATTTTGTCATCTCTTGGCCTCTATATCCTTGTAAATGATAATTCTTAGACTTCACATCAGGGTTGAGATTGCTTTGTTCCATATGATGGATGTATCCCTTGAATACATAACTATTACCAGATGAAAGTAGTGCATTCTTGTATTTTTCTCAAATGAACAAATTTCCATTATTGTTTCTCCGTATACAATAGACCGCTCATATATGATATCTTCAAGGGATTTTCAGGATGCTAGTTTCTTGCTTTCATTTTGATAAAAGGATGGAAATTATTAGCAAGCTTCTAGGCTTGGCAAAAAGCCCAATTTGACAGGCTCTGTGTTGGTTTTGGGCCTATATTCAGGCCTAGGCCTGGACCAGCTCGTTGCCAAACATTAAAGCTTCAAGTTGTTCCCAACAGCATTCCGTGGTCATGCCCATGGACTGTAAACACCTGAAAAAGGCCACAATAGCAACTCATGATGGAACTTCCACATATAGAGGCTTACAATTGCCTTGTACTTGCACCAAAACCTCACAAATTGGCAAGAAGAAAAGGTTTACCTAGTGGTGATTAAGACCTCTATCACCTCTTAAGTTGTGGTGGGTGGGGCGCCTCCTATTTATGCTAGTGTGGCACATCCCTCCACTATCTGCCATACACCTCTCCCTCTCCCTGTCCCTGTCCCTGTCCCTCTCCCTCTCCCTCTCTCTTCTGGATTCCAATATAGCATAAAGAGGTTTGATTGACCAAGTACTCTCAGTGGGGTAGTTCATGGGTGGTTATCCTCTTTGATAGACAAGGTATCTATATCTATCGGTAACATCTAGCACCACCAACCTCATGAAAGTAACTTCTTCTAAGATGTTCAAGACCCCACATTCTCCACTATATCCTAGCGTAGTGCCTAATTCATTATATTGTCAGCGCACAACCCTATCGAATCTTCCACTAAACTGTAGTTCTAACTTAACTAGATGTCTTCTTGTATCTAATTCGTAGTTAGAAATGTAGGAATTGACTTTTAGAGGTATATACTTTTAAGAGCCAAAATGTTTGACCAAAACCAGTTTAAGGTTCCCCATATCTATCAGCCAAGTCCATACTCTATTCTCTCTAATAGTTGGAAAAGTGCATAAATTGAAAAAAAGGGCAAAAAGGGATGTGTCGATTCAGAATTTGTAGGTGATGGGTGGTCGTAACGGGATCTTATCTCTTACCCTTTTTTCAGCTGCTCACATCATCACTACGTCTTCAAACTTCACTTGCCTTTTTTTTTTTTTTTGGCGGAGTGTGTGGTTTTCCCATATTTTCAGTGAAAAGTTAGTGATTTCCAAGCATTAAACACTTGGTTAACAGAAAGAGAAGAAAGGGTTCATCAATTGATGGGGTTTGACTTCTTGGTTCATTATCTCGAGTGTAATTAGGTAGGCTATTAATTGCTTCTCCCTTCTCTTTTTTTCATAGTTAATGTTAAAAGTCAACTTGAAAGAAAATTTTGCGTTTCCGTCTTAAAATTTGCTATAATTTTCAAAAATCTATTTTTCCTCTACATTTTATAGGACCATTATATTATTCTGTTCTTACTCTATTTTATGAAAATCTATCCATTTATTAAATGAGATTTACAAAAATTGAACACGAATAATAAGATTGTTGGGAGCAGAAATTCTGTTCCCACATCTTATATGATATTTCATACTCAAATTGAAGTTAAATAAATTTAATCCCACCTTAACACATGATTCCACGTTACAAATCTAAGACTTTGAATTTAATCATACAAATTGAATTGTATTTAATTATTTAATTTGACTTACAATTTTGATATAATTCAACAACATTCAATGGCATTCTAGGTCTCACGATTTTTAGTAATAAACAATTATGCTCATAATTAGTAGAAAGATTATTTCTAAATAACCCATATGAAAAAAAATTAAATTAAACTAAGTAAAAAAAGGCTTAAAATTAAGTATTATCTAATTATAAATTTAGGCAAATTACAAGAGTAAAAAGGACGGAATCTCTTTATAAACAATGATATCAAGTAAAAAGTTAGTCTCATGATAGATTGTAAGTAATTATTTAATATTTTATAATAATAACTATTAAAATTTATCAAATCATACTCATATAATTGATATTATACGTAAATCTTATTTTTTATAACTAAGAAACATGGCAAATGATATTATATATTGCATATATGGAAAGACGAACCTCTTTCACACGTTTGACCGTTGTAATTATTATTAATATCGAAATTAAGTATGATTAATTTTACAACTTTGGTCAAATTCTAATTTTAAAATAATGCATCGAGTCGGTGGGCCCCACGCGGTTTCGGTTCAATTCAATGCCTCGTGCAACCCACGAGGAAGGACTTCATCACCACCGTCAGATTGGCTTCACACTTGGTTGATACGGGACCGTCCGATTCGGACCTACCTGAATCACGAGGCACGTCATCCGCATCGTGACTCACTGTCTTTTGTGAAAAGGGATGGGCCCAACAAATACCCCATAGCTGTATAAGTGCCACGTCATCTTATCTCTTGCACCGCTCACGCGTTTTTATCCCTTTCTTTTTTTTTTTTATCCTTTTCTTTTTAAAGTATCCTCTATGATTTTTCAGTTTACTTTATTGTATTCTCTCAACTTGTGACAGTTGGTATAGTCGGCGAGTACTTAAGCTTTTACACCGGAGTAAGACAATTTCGAGAATCTATTGTGTTTAGAGGGCTTTTTTATATTGCTTTCATATATTTTGGAGTTTATAATAATAATTAATTGGTTAATTTCAAATTTAAGATACATAAAAAATATTTTTGGGAATTTATAATATCTCATTATAACAATATTCAGTATGAATCTCGCTGATATGCGAAATATTTTTCAAAAAAAAATCTTAACACTAATATAGGCTCGTGATTAGGGGATTAGATTTTTTGTACCGGTTAAAGTGTTCCTATCATGTTCTATTAAATCTCATCCATACATTTATATGAACCTCATATAAATATATAGATGATATTTAATAAAACATAGTTGAAATAGAATAATTGGAACAAAGAATTTTATGAACGTGATTAAGCTTTTTCAAGTGTCTATTTTACAAATTGTGGAATGTGTTTGATTAAAGTCAAACCCATTGATACTGCTATCGCCTGCAATCAAATTAAAATGAAACCAACTTCCGTTAATACAAATTAATATAGTAGTGATAAGTGAATATCGTTCCCACGAGAAATCTTAACGGTAACGGAGTTACGAATTTAAAACAAAACAAAGTAACAGAATGAGGGGTTTTAATTTAAATTAAGACTTAAACAAAATTTAAATGGAATGAGAAATTAAAAAATAACAAATAGTGAAACAGAGAAAATATAATAATCAATAAGAATGAATCTTGGTTTTCGGTCTCCTTTATTATTGAACTTGCGTTGATCATTGACACTAAAAATAACCAATTTATCAGTTAAGCATTCGTCGTGGTAAATTTCTC
>JANQBM010000009.1:25453688-25469341 GCA_025594535.1 Erythroxylum domingense | reverse complement strand
CATAAATTGAAAACAGTAGGAAAAGCCCGTACTTTCAAAAGCTCTGAAAGTTTAGCTGATTCTTCTCTTGCCAAAGACAATTGCCGTTCCAAATGTTCCTAACCATATAATAGTAATATTAGCATAAGAAACAAACCGAAAATAGCAAGATATTCAACGGTTAACTGCCTAGGAAAAGTAACAAAATTTACCTTAGCTTCAATTTCAGCAAAATACTGACCAAGTGCAGTTTGAAGGTTTATAAGTTCGGTATCTTTTGATTCTATTATGCTCATACAATTTGCAAGCTTTCTATTCAAATCTGCAATTATTTCCTTTGATTTCAGGATCTCACTGTTGTTGCTCATCTTGACTTCCTCTTGACTTGCAATTGCTTGCTTCAAAGCTTTCTCCAAGTTCAATAGTTGAGCCTTTAGATATTCATTATTCTGACGAAGTTCTTCAATAATTTTACTGTCCTCATCCATCTTTTCTGATTCTTCAGATTCCTAGACAAGGACAATTACAACATAAAAATCCTACGTATTAACTCAGAGTTTTAAAGACATATACACAAATAAGCAAGAAACAAAATAGTATGAAGGCAGCAAGTAATGGGTTATGCTTGGTTAATATTTCACCATATTCTATAACGAGTTACAACAGCATAAAAGTCAAGGAAGAAGGGAAGGCAAGGAGTTACCAGTAATAAGCACATAAATCCTCCTAGGATGATATAACTGAATCATAAGATGGTACACACTAGTTAGATCTTTTGCTAAGAACTCCACCCTAGTTCTTTTTCTTTGTTAAGACGCATTCATAAACCACCGGATTCCACAAACATGAGTTATTTGTCACAGATTGACATTGAATAGATGAAATTGGAGTTTGAGGGATGACTACCTTTTCTAACAAGTGCTGCTTAAGACGAGCCAATTCTTGCCGTGCCTTGTCCCTTTCACGACAAGTTTCTTTCAAATCTTTCTCCAATTTCTTCAATGATATCTCCAATTCATCCTTCATATGAGAATTTTCAGATGAATTTACCTTCTGAAAAGAAACATATAAAGGTCAAAAATCAATGTGATGAACACGTACGAGGTTCTTCTGCACATATTATTAAAGGGAAATATTACCCCATCCTGAGAGGTCTTATCGGTTAAAGACTTTCTGCTCACTTCCAAAGCAATCTCAAGTTCGTTCTTTGCCATCTAAATAATAAGGATATACATCAAAGCCCCATTATGCATGGAATAGTATAATATATCAGTATGGAAGGGCCAATGAAGAAAGAAAGTTTAAAGAGGATGATATCAATAACCTTAAGATCAGTATTTTCTTTCTCCAAAGTAGCTATTACTTTCTTTAAACTCTTTAGAGTGTCATCAGAATCCTTATCTTTCCCTCTTTGCAGCTCTAACTCCAGGTTTCTTATCTCTGATATTTTAGCACTCAAATCACCACGTAAGTTGTTGATATCTATAGAAGTCTGCCAATCAGAAAAATGATGCAAATGTTTCAGGTTCCAAAATCATGAAGAATTAAGAAAATATCTGCAAAATTCTTACATTAAGCTTATAACATCAGTCTATAGATTACTATTCCGATGGGTGAAAATAAACCTGCAAAAAAATAAGCACCTACACATGGTATTTGATACAAAGGTTTATATATCCAGACTTGATGAAGAAGAATGGTGGAAATCAAAAACTAGCAATTCCATAGCTATAATATATGATTTAAGTCCCAATACATCCCATCTAAACTCCAAACTCACTTTGTTCTCTTCCATCTTCAGCTTCCGAAGCTCCTCTAGTAAAGATTCATTAACCTTGTGCTTCTCTAAAATTAAACAGCCAATAAAAAGGGGAGAGAACAATAAAATTATCAGAAACAAAACAAGATTGAAAACAACAAATATAGGCATAATTATATTACTTAAGCAAAGAAACATACCTTGTAATTTTAGTTGAGTATCTTCAAATTTATCTTGTTCCTTTTGAAGTTCCATCCTAAGCTGCTTTAGTTGTTGTTCATGATTGGCTTGCATTGCTGCCATGGACCTATTTTTCTCCTCAAGCAAGTCTGCAAGCTCCTAAAGGCATTCAGATATAATTTGTCAAGTTCATTCAGAATACAGAATGAAGCACGAGCATCCCAAAGCAGTCCAGATTATGTTATTTCTATTTAGGTTTGTTTAAGGTTTGTTCATGCCATTTTCCTATTTGATGCAGTAGAAGGCCCAGATGCATTTTCAACCTCAAGTTAGGAATTGTCTGAATAGGATTCTTAGAGACAATCTTTTTATAAATAAGTTGATATAGCAATTTTAATAGCACTGTTATTTCTGCAATTTTAATTCAAGATCGTTTCTGTTACAAGTCTAATTTCCTCTCAATTGCTCCAACCACAATCTACCCTGTTGTAGATCTGACCTGAAATCTAGCTGTGCAATATTTTCCCTCCATGATAAAGAAAAACGAAATAACTAGCACCAAGAATTCAGAAGCTAAGAAATTCGATTCTCCTACTTGCTAGCTCCCTCTCGTACTGGAAGGTATCCTTATTGTAAAACAGAATTGTGTACAACTTGTGATTACCTTTTCCTTTGTAGCTTCCAAATGAGAAGTATGAGCTACCCCATTCATTATTCCATTCTGTGTTTGACCTCCGGCGAAACGGTTTTTGGCAAGAGCTGAAGGCGATTTCTGTTGTCTTTTAGGTGACTGATCACCACTTCCCTGCAAAACCCCACACTGTTTCCTTATTCATGATGCTTTTTCTATGTCCATGTGGAGAAACAAAGATTAAAGCATCTCAATATTTTCTTTGCAAAATGCAGAACCAGTCAGTTACTCTCATTGTCATTATTCATTTTCAGATAACCATATGCAGTTTAATAACAAAAAAAAAAGAGAGAGAGAACAAACATGAAAGCAATGTTTGTAGGCACAACTAAGGTCCCACTAAAACAAATGACAACATTTCATAGTTGGAGAAAATAGAATTACACAATTTTTAGCAGCACATAATGAAAACCACGTATCTGCCATGAATACGTGTCAAGAACTCAAGATAAAGATTCAAAGAGTAACTTAAAAAAAAAAAAAAAAGATTCAAAGAGTACCTTGAGCATATTGGCTGCATGCGCTGATGCTCTTGTATTATCAATTCTTGACAAATTCAAGGCCTCCTTTGTTGCGGTCAAATTTTGCTTCAAGGAGCCATTTTCTTGGTTCAGCCTGCAAACTTGATCCTACAAAATGCAGTTTTTGAACAAGAAACTTAGGGTCTCAAAGATTCACGAACCATATATCAAGATTCTGCAGTACAGTTTCATCATGATTTTAAATATTAACATGAAGCACAAAAAGATGTATGCACTCATGTGTCTGAGACACTGAATCAAAGCATCAAATGAACAGTCATCAGATTACCTCTTTCTCTTTTAATAATGCTGAATAGTTAACTGCCAGCGCTTTTATTTCTGCCTCAGATTCCTGAAGTCTTCTTATTTCTGTTTTGTAGTGATCAATCTGCAGAAAGTTCAAACGAAACAAATTAAACTGGACATTAACTATATGGATGTGGTCCAGACAACAATAATTCACTTAAGCACGAGAAAGCTAGAGCTTCCGCAATTCAGGAACAAATACAAGCAAGCAACTAGAAACTAATTATTTTGAATGTACTCCAAAACGACAATATCAGCTTGTGCTACTTCCAATGTAGTCTATCATACGAAGTGAATAATCTCATTCATCTCACATTTGCAAGAACGATGACACTTATAGTCTTAGGTCATTATTATGACTTGAGGCTAGCACTAAGACAATGTCTTATACTCTTATACCTACTCCCTTTCTAAAGATTAAAAGCTCAATTACAATGTACTCCTTACAATAGCAAACAATCAGGATGATATTCGCAAACAAATGATAGAATAACTCGGGTTTTAGCAGTGAAAATAACCTAAATCGTCAGTTTGACGAAATCAAAGTATCTAAGAAGAGGAATACTTGCGCATTTACAGATTTTATCAAGTTCTGAAGAATATAACTCGAAGAGGAAAAGAATCATTCTATCTCATCAACTCCTAGCCAGAAGAAAAACTAGATAAACAAAAACTGAAGATACGAACCACACCTCTGAATTATAAGAAGAGTCAATCCCATCGGTTACAAAAGTAGAGCGAGAATTTGACTTCGAATGAGCGAAATTATGAGAATTTCTCCGATCATAGACCGAAGAACGGTCGCCGTTGGTAGAGCCGTAGATCTTAAGCTCCTCTTCGTCTTCGTCGCCGTCGTCGCCGTCGTGAACGTCGAGTGCGATCTTGCTTAGGTTTTGCTTCAAAATCTCGATCGAGCTCAACATCACTCAAGATTGAGAATCAAACAAGAATCGGAAACCTCTAATTCGTCGGTTTAAAATTCTGAATTAAATCGGAGGGAAAATCGAGTCGGTGAATTAGAATTGGGGAGGGAAGTAGTGTCCGAGTTTGTTTGGCAGATCTGAGATGTGGCAATAAAACGTTAATTTTATTTCTGTTTTTTTTTTTAAATTCGGAAGAGTACAAACTACAAAGTAATTTTTATTTATATAGTTTCGGTTTGGTGCGTTAGTACCGTCTACGGTTACTCTTTAACAACTTGTTAAAGAAGTTCTAAAGTAGTTTTGGAAGCTGATTACATGCTAATGCGATGCGACTAGCGGACACGTGGGTTTTGACGTAAATATGTCTTATTGGGCCAACTGGGCCAGTACCTCTTGAAATTAAGAGCCCAATATACTCTACTATCACATGTTTGCTATTTATTTTTTAATTTTCTGTTTTCAAATATAGTAAAAAAATATTTATTTCAAATTTTTGTTTTTATTTCTAGTTTTGGTTTTTCCAATTTTCAAAATTTATGAAAATCTACATTTTTTTATAATTTGATTTACTATCAACTAAATATATATTATTTAATTATTTAATATATTAATTATAAATAAGAAATTTAAATTATATTATTAAGTAAATTATGCATAATTTATTTTATTTAATAATTTAATTTAATTTTAAATTATTGAAATATCTTCAAATATATAAATTTCAAATAAAATTTTTGATTTAATAACTAAAATATATCTAAAATAAAATAAAATTTTAAAATTATTTATTTTAATAAAATAAATAATTTGTATTGATAATTTATTAATAAATATTGACTAAAATAAAATTTAATTAATTAAACATAATTTATTTATTTTTTATAATTATCAATTTTAAGTCTTCTCAACCTCTGCCTTTAAAATCCTCTGTCTTCTCTCTACCTTTTCTTTCCAGCCCACCCATATCCTTTTACCTTCATGCCCTTTTTTCTTAACCTTTACCTTTTGCTTCCTGTTTCTTCTCTTACTTGGGGTGGATAGTCTTTTCCTACAAGCATAAGGCGACGACTGAACGTCGTACTCCAATGGGTG
Source organism: Erythroxylum domingense (assembly GCA_025594535.1). Classification (NCBI taxonomy): domain Eukaryota; kingdom Viridiplantae; phylum Streptophyta; class Magnoliopsida; order Malpighiales; family Erythroxylaceae; genus Erythroxylum; species Erythroxylum domingense. Next base: position 25,463,890 of record JANQBM010000009.1, on the reverse strand, counting down.
TCCCGGCCATAAGAGATCCATATCCGACATTAGCCTCTTTCCCTCCTTTGCTTCATGGGACGAGCGTTGTCAAGCAGGGCGGTGATGATGGTGAACCACGAGCAGCTGGGGAACACATTCCAACTAAGCAGGTTGCGATTGGAGCTTGGAGGAACAAGGTTGGCGGGCAACATCACAAGGGCTAGCTGAAATATTATCCGAATGCGATGCATGCTAGTGTTTTTTCTCCTCTTTTGGAGTTGCTTCAGGCTAGCGCAAGAGCATGGTCAAAAGCACTAGTGGGTTTTTTTTGGTCCAAGAGAGTGGCCTTTTCGGTGGTACATTCATGGGCTATGGCTCGGTAGAGCAAGAAAGGTCTTGAAAAAGTCATACTAATGGAGGACAGTTCAATTTTATTCAAGTTTTCTAAATCTTCTCATATTGGTGAGATACTGGAACAAGGTCCTTGGCACATAGGTGAGCAACCTTTGTTCTTGCGTCAATGGAGACCTGGACTGGGGCTAGACCGAGGGTCGATTGAAGTTCTGCCAATTTGGGTGCGATTTCATGGCCTCCCGATAGATTACTGGACTGTGGAAGGTTTGAGTCATTTGGCAAGTGCTTTGGGCAAGCCGATTTGCATGGACATTCAGACAACAACCATGGACTGAATCGCGTATGCTAAAATTTGCATAGAAATTTAGAAAAATTCTAATTTACCTGATACGTTGCCGATACTTAGACTTGGAAAAGATGGAGACTTGGTTCAAGATACTATCTCTATTTCTTACCCTTGGAAGCCATTGAATGTGATTAAAAAATGGGTTGCTACAGGTTGGATGTTTAAATCAGGTTGGCATGCTGATTTGGTAGTGGGTGAGGATATATATGTGGAACAGGTGATGGGGAATGATACTGGTCAACTGCAGGAGCTAGTTGGGGAAAATCGAAAGGTCCAAGAGGTGTTGCCTCAGGGGACTCAAGAGCATGTAGGGGAAACTCTAGAGTAGGTGCTGACTGAGCAATTAATTTTGGGACTTGGACAAACTCTATCAAATATTCAAATAGGGGAGGCAACTAAGAGTGGGAAGGGGAGCGAGATAGGTGGCCTTGCTTCAACTGGGGTGGTTACCTGTCCCAGCCCCATTCGGACAAAGGAAGCAGAGGCTGAGGGGCAGTCTCCTAGTAGGGATGCCATGAATCTACATAGAGGAAAGATGACAGTGATAACGGAGTGTGCAGAGTAAAGCTCCAATATGGGAACAGAGGTGGTTTCTGATACTGAATTAGCTGAGTCTTGTAAGGTTTTGGCTGGGAACTCTCATAGAAGTATGGGTAGAAAGAAAGGGAAGAAAAAAAAGCATAAAGGGGTCATTCCCCTTAAGTGTCTTTTTTAGGTGTTTTTGTGTCAATTTCAGTTTGGAATACACGGGGACTAAATGATCCCCTCAAAAAAAGGATGGAGTAAAATCTAATTGCGATGGAGAAACCAATTTTGGTAAGACTTTTGGAAACAAAAATAAAAGCAAATGTGGTGCAGAAAAGTAGGGATTTTTTGGGGCCTAAATGGAGTTTGATTTCTAACCATGTCCACCACTATAATGGTAGGATTTTATTTTGGTATAATTCATATTTAATGAGAGCTCAAGTGATCAAGATGGGGGACCAAATCATCACTTACGTTGTTGGCTAATTGGTAAGTTTTATTTTGTTATGACTATCATATATGCGGCAAATTTTGCTTTCCAACGCACCCAACTTTGGGAGGAGCCACAGAGTGTGTTTGTGGGGATGCAACACCCGTGGCTAATGCTCAGAGATTTCAATTATAGTCTTAATTCGGAGGAGGAGGAGGGAAAAGTGCGATTTCATAAAGGTTCCGGGGTTGAACTTAGTCAATTGTTTCAGAATACTGATCTAGTGGATCTCAGAGGTGTAGGAAGGTGGTTTACATGGGAAAACAAACAAAAAGGCTCTATGTTCATTCGGAAAAATTGGACCATGAGTTAGTAAATCAAAATTGGCTCAATTCGTTCCCTAATGCTTTAGCTGAGTTTGGAGAGCCACAACTTTCTGATCATACGCCCATAGTAATTCGACAAATGTGTGATGGAGTTCGGGCTAGAGCCCCTTTTAGATTTTTTAATGGCTTATTACAGGTGGAGGGCTTTATGGTAGTGATTTCTCAGGTTTGGAGGTCTGAGGTGGTGGGGTATAAGGCATTTCAATTGATGCAAAATTTGAAATTTACCAAAGCAACCATTAAAGTGTTTAGTAAGGATACAACTCGAAATATGCAAGAGTTGGGCAATAAATTGGTTGAAATACAACAAGATTGTTATAGAGATCCGCATAATGAAAGTCAAAATGCAACATCTCATAACCACAAGATACAAACCCAAATATTAGAATATTCAAGTACATATCTTATGATGATGGCATATTAGAGCAACAACAAATTCAACTTACATATGTCATCATCTAACATAATCAGAGGTCACTACATTTTAAAACCCATTGATTGCATTCATTCACAAATCTTACACTATTTCCATCATACACATATAGGTTCTAAAAAAACTAAAAAATAAATGCTACAGCACTTCTGGTGTCAGCAGACAGACGTCTGAGTTATTTTTTTATCCAAAAGGTTCCTTAAGTCCTGACTAAGGAACTAAATCTCCTGTCTTATACCTGAAAAAAAAAACACATTGCAATTTTTTTTGAATGAGTTTTGCGAACTCAATGAGTGAACCATCATTGATGATTTCACCGGATTATAAACACACGATATTCATTCAGGACATGTAATTATTATTCAGATACTCACAGAACATGACATATCATATGGTCACTCATTACAGCTTTGCAAAACATTCAAAGAATTTCAGTCTTATATGAATGTTATATGAATGAGACTCATATTCGTTCTTATTGTTGTGACTGAGTGCTTATCACATACTTATACAAATATTGGCCCATAGGGCTCAGTCAAAACAGAATCACAGAGCATAGCTCTACGTGTAGAAATATATATCACGAAGCAAAGCTCTACGTGGGAGCGCCTCAAATTGGCTACTCAAGTCACAACGTCTTTATCTGAGCATGCATTTATGAAATGCATCAAATACTGAATATGTCATATATCACGATTTTATACAAATGCTCAGACAAAGTTTTCACAGTCATCAGACCTAGTCTGGCATTTAACTTTTGTTGAGAATTCACTTAGCATAATATAATCAGAATCATAAAACAAATCAGAACACTTCCAATATAGTCCCAAATATATACTCCTCGTACTTTAAGTTCGAAATTCAGAAACAATTGCAACAGTTTAATAATTGGAAACTTAACAAATTAAATTAAAATCAATCCTAGGAAATTCATCTAGGTTGACTCACAGTACGCTCCAAGAAGCTATTGCCTAGATGGTCCGACAATATCTGATTGATGTCCGATGTGATCCTCTATAACATACATAACACATTCACAAATATCACATTTTTGCACAAATGTGCAAATGTTCTTTTATGCACATCAATGTATAGAAAGTATGCACAATGCATGTTCAATGACAATTATGGGGTATCTTATTGATCCTAATTATCAAAACATTCAGATATCAAATCCCTCATTAATATCATTTGTATTTATAATTTGGACCATAATAAAACAATGTGAAATCTATTACATAACTTAATTGACCACTTCAAATTTTCTACCAACATGATTTCAAGTCAACTTTGCATAATTAATCTGATAGGGTATATGACAAAATTAGGCAATACTTCCTTCTGAAAAATTGTTCAACCATGTCTTAAGTTTCTAATGAATCAAGTTAATATAATTTGATTCAGTATTCTATGGGTTATGCTCACAATACCATTGACTGTGTATATTTGAACATTTGGCTAGTACATAATTGTACCCTCGAATTGTTTAACTCATATCTTTCAGATAAGATATCCAAACATTACAAACTTTATACCAATTTAAAGCTAAGAGAATAAGCTACAACTTTGTGAAGATAATTCAGCCTAATTCGGCCCACATCAATACAGTTTATTCAATAACCACAGGACATGATTTATATCCCTGGTAATGCTACAGCCTAAGCTAAAACTCCATTTCACGCCAATTTTCAAAGCCTTAAAGATATAATTAAAATTCAACTTCTTCAAGAAAGTTGTAGAATTATGTCTAGTTTAATCTGAATTAAGAATCAACTCATTTTAAAATCTACAGATCAAATTATAATCAGAATATAGAAGCATATTCATGAAAATTTTCCCGTTCATAACATACCAGCAGACTTCCATACTTTCATCCTATCAACCCCTTTCAATTAATCTCAGAAAGCTCTAAATTTTTATAGAGAAAAAGAAAAATATCTTAGGAATCCATTGATCTAAGTTTCAAGTCATTTAGAGTTCGGATGAAAAAGTTATAGCCAAAAGACTTAGGAATACTCTAGTTCCTAACCCACACATATAAACCAACACCTTTTCTCTCTCTAGCATGCAAATCTTCATCTTCTTCATCAACCCAGTTTTTTTTTCTTTCTTTAACATAAACAACAAATTTTTCTTCACTTTTCTTCCATTTTTTTTTCATTTCCAAACTCCTTCACTTCAAAACTCGTCTATTCAACATTTCCATTTCCAAATACAATCTCCAAATACATCAGAATCAACTTTACATTTCTAAACTTACAAATCCAAAATGCCACATTTTCATTCTCTCTCTACTGTCATTTTTCTTCAAACATAAATTTTCTAGAATTTTTCATACCCCTTCTCTCTTTGTTATTCCCAATTTAAACACTTCTTACACTCATTATAACTTTAAGGCAATGCAAAAAAAAAAAAAACAACTCCAGATATCAAACATCCAAAAACCCAAACTCCACATTTTCCACTTCTCATTTCTGTAAAATGTTTTTCCTACGTTAATGACTACACCAATTAATTCAAAAGATCACTTAAACCCATTCTAACTTATCTTTAGCTCATCAACATACACAAGTAAAAAAAAATCTGGAATTCACACTTAAACACCTAACGTCATACATAACAAACACAAATATACTAACACTAAAAACAGAGTACATTTCGGGTAAACTCAGTTTCCAGCACTTTTCAATTTTTCTGACTTATTCATTATCAACAAAAACTCATTTCAAGTTAAACTTTACATTAGCATCATAGTTCCCCAAACACCACATTACTTAAGCTCGTTCCCTTAAATCTAAACTCAATCAACTTACCTCTGTTAATACGGACATTTTCATGCATGAACAGTGATTATTAACTATACACGTGAGCTTCCCAAAAGATAACAGAACACTTTTTTTTAACACAACCTCAATGATTCATTTAACTCCAACTCAACTCAACAATATCTTACAACATCTGATTTCTTAAACAACTTTACAAAAACAAAATATCCATATTTAGTTTTTCTCTCTCAAACAGGACAGAACATATATATATATATACGCATTAATTTCACCCATGCATGCATGTACATATTTACACCAGAAACTAAACATCAGCAAAACTACTTACTAGGTTCAGTTGAGCTGTAAATTCTAGAGAGTAACTTAACAACACAAAGGCACATTCAATAGCTATTCAGTGGTGAAAACAGTGAAGAACATAAGCTATATTGATCTTTTCCTAATCCCAGCATAAACCACACGTAAACACACACTGTATGTAGGCTTGCATGCCTTACACTTGTCATCACACAAACAAGCCATTTGTCACTCTTTCATAAGTCCATAAATCACTCTTTTTTCAAAATTCACCAAAATGCCATAATATCCTAAATATTCCAAAATAGTCAAATCACATTTTAATCACATTTAACAACTCAATTATACCCAGAAATGTCAATGAATGTATGTATAATCATATGAATGTGCAAAAATGTGCATGTCACAATTTACTTATGCCTAATGTGCATTTTCTTAATTTCACAGAAATTCCTCATAAATTACTATTCTAGCCTTAACATGGGTAATAGGATATTATAATTAGGGTTACGGAGGCAACTTGGATTCACCAATACCAGGAGGCTTTGACATTGCAGAATTCGATCATTAAACAAAAATCGAGACAAATATGGCTCAAAGATGGAGATTTCAATACAAAATATTTTCACTCTTCGATTCTAACTCGTAGGAACTCCAATACTATTACTGAATTGAAGAATGAGGTGGGAAATCGGGTAAATGGACAACTGGAAATTACAAAACACATCCGCGAGTTTTTTATGAAGCTTATGGGGTCCACCGAGTGTGTAAGAGGTGGGTTTGGGGTTAAAAATGTGATGGAGTTTTGTCCTAGTCAAGATAGGCTCGAAATGCTTAATGCTCCTTTTACCGCCCAACAAGTCAAGGAACCACTGTTTCGGTTACATAGCTCGAAAGCTCCTAGTCCGGATGGATACTCTGCTGGTTTTTTTCAGCACACATGGCATATTACAGGTCAGTTGTTAACGGAAGCGGTGTTAGAGTTTTTCTCTTTCGAAAAGCTCCTGAAGGAAATAAATCAACATACATTTGTTTGATTCCGAAGAAGGAGAGGCCATAATCGATTTTTCGACCTATTTCTTGCTACAGTACGGTATATAAAATTATTGCATCTCTGTTGGCGGATAGATTAAAACTAGTATTGAAAGATGTGGTAAACAAGTGCAAGGAGCATTTCTACCTGTTAGAAGTATCGGGGACAACATCTTGATGTTGCAAGAATTGTTAGGAGAGTATCACATAGCCAAGAAAATTCAGAGTTGTGCTATTAAGATCGATTTATATAAAGCCTATGATACAATTGACTGGGGATATCTGAAAGATTGCTTGGAAGGAATTGGTATGCCTCCGAGATTCTGTCATTGGATATTACAATGTGTTCAAACCCCTATGGTGAGTGTTTTAGTTAATGGGAATCCTACAACACCTTTTTACATCACCAAAGGGATTGGGTAAGGGGTCCCACTTTCCCCTTACCTTTTCGCTCTTGCTATGGAGGATCTTTCCAGACTACTTTCCATACTGGTGGAATGTAATGGGAGGTTTCAATATCACCATAACTGTAGTAAATTAAATCTGTCTCATTTGTTGTATGCAGATGATGTTATTCTTTTATGTAAGGCAGTTCCTTAGGTGATTTTGATGATGATGGGTATGATGAGTATCTTTTCCGAATGGTTGGGTTTGAAGGTGAGATTAATTGTATCTTCCAATATGCACAATCCGGAGGAACTTACGACAGTAGTTAGGTTGGCTCTACAGGAAACACCTATCAGGTATCAAGGTGTTCCCATCACTTCGGGTAAGCCCAAATATAATGATTTCCTCCCTCTTCTTGAAAGATTGAAAGGTAGAATTTGTGTTTGGCAAAACCGATTTCTTTCTTTAACTGCTAGAGTTACTTTGATAATTTCGGTTCTTAATAGTTTGCATATACATTGGGCTGCCCACGTTGTAATTCTGAGGAGGGTGATCAGAGAAATGGAACTGATAATCAAATCATTCCTATGGACTGGTAAAAATGATCAATGCAAGGGAGCTAAGGTAAAAAGGCGAGATATAGCAATGCTGAAAAAATATGGAGGATTGGGCATCATTCCAATCACACAAATGCAACATGTTTTGATGATGAAGAGAATGTGGAGACTTTTTGTGGACACCGAAGCGATGTGGGTCAAATGGGTGCAAACCTATCGACTCAATGGGTGGAATTTTTGGCAAATTATGAAGAGTTATGATCAATCTTGGATATTTAAAAGTATGTTGCAACCTAGAGACTTAATCTATCCTTATATCAAATGTAGGGTAGGTAATGGGGAGAACACCTAGTTTTGGTATGATAATTGGAGTAATAATAGTCCTTTATAGGTGCGGAATGTTCTGCTACCTCTTTGTAATAGGATTCATAAGGATACTAAGTTGGCATGGATTTTTCGAGAGAGGGAGAGGTTAAACAACTGCAGGTTTGTTTACTTGATTGATGAGCTTGTAAATGGATTTCAGCTGAGTACACAATCAGATTCATTCCTATGATTGGCTCATTCTAGTGGGGAGTTCACAAATAAATCTGCTCATAAAATAGGGAGACAGTTTCCTGATAAGGTCCCTTGGGTTGAATTGGTTTGGATGCAAGTGCTATACCCTAAAGCTGCTATTTTTTGTGTGGCTTACCATGAAAAATAAATTGCGCACGAAAGATAGATGATTTGGAACCTTTGATCCCTTGTGTGTTTTATGCAAACATGTCAACAAAAGTATGAATCATTTGTTCTTTGACTTTAACTATACTAAAGCGATGTGGAGCAAATTATTGCATTTGATTGGAGTCCCAAGATTCTCTTATGAGTGGCTGAAGTGTTAACTGATGTTATGCTTTTTTCTAAACAGGGGCAGCGTGATTATATTCTGATCAAGACGTCCTTCATGATGGTAATATATCATATTTGGAGGAACCGAAATAGACGCATTTATCAGGGAGAGGAACGACAGAAATATGAGCTCGCGACGGCTATAGTTCAATTGATTAGGGAGCTCATCATTGCCCAAGGGAAACAAGATGATATTAGCCCTGATAGTAAACTGAATTGGTTCTGTTTGATATCGGACTCACACGCTTCACTACCACACCTTCTGGGTGCCTTCCTCTTCTTCTTGAGGATATGTCTGGGATTCGATTCTCACGACTCGCTTTGTAATTTGTGTTCTATTTTCCCTTTATTAAAAAAAAAAACTGAATTGGTTCTTAAAGTGGGGTATAAAGTGATTGGTTGTTAAGCTGTTTAATAGTTGTATTGACTGTTTCTTTTGATATTCTATATATATATTTTAATTTTTTTTGGAGAGTTAAATATTTATATATATATATATATCTTTTAACTCTCCAAAAAAATTATTTTTAATTTTTATCTAATATGCAATTATCAATCAATAATAAAATATAACTATATTAATATTAACAACTAAATAAGTTTTTGATTTTATTTAAAAGAAAAATAAATACTAAAAATTACAACAACAAAAATAGAACTGGAACCAAATGTTATAATATTACCATATTTTATGCAATAGTGGCCTATTGGGACAAGTAGGCTTCTGGTTTAACATCAACAAATTTAACTTAATCTAATTTAAAAATTAAAAATTCCATTCATCTCACATGACCAAACTTAAGTTTTAAAAAATAATTTAACACTAAATCTAAGTCGATTGATAAAATTATGAAAATAAAATTGATGATTCAAAATTTATTAATAATTATTTAATTCAAGATGATTATTTACTTTTTATGTTATTAATTCGTCAAATTGTTTATTTACATGTTTTCAAATTTTTGTGCAATGTGTACTTAAAATGTAACGAGTTCAAGTTCCATCGCGATCAAAAGTATCCAACTTATCCAAGCTATAAACAAAAAGAGGAAGACCTCCAAGTTCTGCCCATGTTTTTGTGACTTACATGTTAAGTTGTTACAAGGCAGCTTTCAAGTGGGGCAATGCGCTTAAGGACATTATTGTTTGGAACCTAAGAAATAAGCGTATTTATCCAATGCCTGATGTACAGTTTGTAATAAGACAATCATAACATAAGCCAAAGGCAGTCAGGTGACACCAGGGAAGCACTGGTCCCTCAATTTGGTTGTACAAGAGAGAACAAGATTCTTTTGCAATCAATTATTTGAAACCAGACGGTCTCTTCTCCTGTTGAGATCATTATTGAAACCAAGTTATTTAGCTCAGCTGTTATCAAGTTCTCCGATGTCCCTTTTCATATCCGTTTAAGATTTGTTTAGTTACTTGAGAGAATGATAATCAGAATTATAATAAATATAACGAAGAATAGAAATATATATGACTTCTTTTTCTCATTATATTAGACAGTTTTGAGGAGATATAAAAATACTGTTTATTTAATTATAATATATTACCAACCATTTTTTTCATTCCTTATTTTTTCTTTTTCTTATACCAACTAACTATACACTCCTTTTAGTGTTAAACATAACAGTAACCTTAATTACCAGTAAGATTAATAATGAATTTATATAAATAGAGAAAGTTCGGTATACGAGTTTTTGAATATTAAATAAACTGTTGAATTTTTGATTAATTTGAATAATTTATAATTTTGTACTGTTAATTAACTATTTATTAAGAGTTTTATAAGATTAAAATGACGAAAATTCAGG
>JANQBM010000009.1:25383037-25393659 GCA_025594535.1 Erythroxylum domingense | reverse complement strand
GAGTGATCTTTATATGAAAACAGACCCTTAAATTCAATTTTTAGAACACAAGGCCTTTCAAAAGAAAATAACTATCCTTATCAAACTAGGGCAAAAATTCAATTAAGGTGATCAAACTTTACATATCATTGAAAAGAAAGAATTACCTGATTTGCAAATCCCCAAAATAGCACTGAGATCACCACACTTCCGAAGAACACTTCTGAAGAACGAATGGAAAAAAGCAACATAAGGCCTTTCAAAAGAAAATAACTATCCATATCAAACTAGGGCAAAAATTCAATTAAGGGGATCAAACTTGACATATCATTGAATTAATTATCCTTCAGTTCCCATCAGTAAAGCAACCACGGTTTCCAATGAATTTTAAAAATTGCAACATTACTAACTTGTGTTGATAAACAGGCATATTATTATATCTCAACACGTATACACTAAATGCAAGATAATTAAGGTGAACATAGTTGCAGAACTTAGCAATTGGATGTTTAACACTATGATGCTCCTTATATTTAAGGCCATCCAGAGAAAGAATATAAGTGAGTAAAGATGACCATTATTTTTGCCCAATATATAAAGCCAAATTTTACAGAAGATTGTGATAAAGTTCAAAGAATACTGTCTTATGTTCTACAGTCTCAACAATCACTAATTCACAACGTACTAGACAGAATCTAGACTTTATAACGCAACGTATTAATCACCAGTCTTTTAGTCTTTTTGTTGATCGATGATCATCGTTCCTAGTGAGGACGACAATGGCTTTATGTCTACCTATACCTTCAGATATAAGGCTCAAAAGCAAAAGCTCATCAGACATAGTATAACACAAACATTTGAAGACATTCCAAGAGATGCCTATCCCGCATAAAGCATTCAACTTTTTCAAAAACATCAAATTTAGGAAATTTATTACTCACGATACATCAACCTAACATTGAGTATCGAAATATTTTTCCAAGTTTCCAAATTACTGAGCAAAACAGAATCAACAGATGACAGTAACTTGAGGAAACAAAGAGGAAAAACTTCAAAACCATAATAAACCCACATTAAGTTAAACTAAGGAAAGTGAAAAGAAGAGGAGCAAGATAAAACCCAAGAAAGCTTCACCATAAAAAGCAAAGAATCAAATGGAGTTTTAGAAAACTAGCTTCAAAGACTTTAAAAAAGAAGAACAACAGAAAAGCAAGAGAGAGAGAGAGAGAGAGAGAGAGAGAGTACCTTTCTGAATAAGGGCATGAAATGAAAGTTACCAGATTGAGAGAATATATGGGGTTGGCTCTAGAAATTCCAACTTATAGTCCAATTTATGCGTTTGTTTTGTGTTTGGTATGAGAGAGAGAGAGAGAGAGAGAGGAGGGAATCTATTCCTTTATTAGCGAGAGATGTCGAAAAAGAGGAGTCGAAGAAGAGAAGAAGAGGATTCTGCAGAAAACGTGGAGGGGTCGAAGAGTTGGAGCAAATGAGGGCAAAATCGACATAAAAGTTAAAATACGTATCAGTTGAATCGAAACGCTCCTATGAAGTAGCGTTTCAAAAATCAGCTGGTTGGGTTGAATAAGCCAACCTAACTAGCTATTTACCAAACAACTTTAATAACTTATTATTATAGTCAACCAGCTGAAATGAGTTGACCAGCTAAAAAAGAGCTGATAAGCTCTTTACCAAACGGGGCCCTAGTATAGCTCCAGCACTACTATACTTTTTGAACATTTAACGTAATAACAGCAATAGGGTTTATTTACTTCTTTCACTCTAAACCTACTATAAGTGAAATAATGAAATAGCACCAAAAATAAAATTGGAATAGCTTATCTGAGAATACAAAGTTTCGTGGAAATTATTGCCGTAAGTCGCAAATTTACCCTCTATAGTGCAACAGAACAACAGGATTTGACCCCAAAGTTAATGCCTATTACACCAGCTTTGGTGCACTTCAAATGGCAGAGTAGGATATGTCTCCAAGAATTAACAAAAACAAAAAATGCAAAATAGAAAAGATAAGAAAATTTGTGTGCAAAAGTTTCTGTATGTGGGAAGAAAAATGTGTGTGTTCTATGGAGAAAATGGAAAAGCACGACAGTGGGGATAACAGCCAAAATAGAGCAGATGCGTGAGATTTATAGATAGTAGAGAGGCATTATGTTAATGTGTATTAAAGTTAAAGGAACATTTAGGTAATAAGAATAAATATATAATCGTTATGGCCATTATGAAGAACGTTATGGTCATTTTGAAGGGCCCTAAAAAACGTGTGACTTAATAGTAGAAAAACGTATGACCTGTAGAGGTAATGAACAAGCAAAATGTGTATGACTCAAAGCAAGTGAGCCACCAAAAATTCATATCACACGCGCGCCACGCCCCACCTCATCCGGGCCAGGCCAGCGGCCCGCTCACGCACTTGTGTGTGGTATCCATACCTTCCTCAAGAGACTTAATTCAAAGTCTTACAAAACAATCTAGTATATAAACTAGGTGAAAGTCCTTTGCTCTTTCAATATGAGACACATATCAAAGTAAGAAAGAGAGATGTTCCAAGTTTTGGAACAACACCAACAATCCCCCACTTAGGCCAAAACATAGAAACAAACTGGAACAATTTATGAGAGAGATAGGTGAATAACCAAGTAAACTAGGTTTTGAACCTGATGTCCAAGAAATTTCAGAGATAGAACCTGCTAGAGAAATAAACAACCTCAAAATGCCTTAGTTTTTTGATCGCTCTAGAGAGATAGCCTAAAAACTCTCATAAGAGGGTGGTTAGCCCCCCTACAATCATGTAGGTGAGTCCATCAAGTGTGTACTGCTCACATCACTCAAACTTGGGCTATGGAACTCATTAAGGATTAAACCATCCAACCTCATCAAACACAATAAATTCATGCTATGGGACGCAACTCAAGAACTGAATGTATTTCAGTGTTATTCCACAAATAAAGTACAAGTAAGTAGTCACTACATAATTTTGTTTGACCCAATGAACTTGGTTTTCCAAAACAGGTATCCATCTTGAGGTTACTATATAATTAGGCTCAACCTCATCCCTTTAGTATGGTCCAAAACTAGTTTCCTACTTAAAGCTTTTGTAAACGAATCCACTAAGTTTGTCTTTAACTTGACATAGTCTAGAGAGATTACACCATGTCTAATTAAAGAACAAACAATTTTGTGTCTCAATATCTACTTTTTCCATTATATGCCTTGCTCTTGACAACATAAATGGCAACTTGCGAATCACAATGAAGGAACACATAATGAATTGGTTTTTCCCAAAGTGAGATATCTGCTAAGAGATTCCTTAGCCACTCAACTTTTCGTCTAGTTATCTCCAAAGCCATAAACTCAACCTCCATTGTTGATCTTATAATACATGTTTGCTTGGATGATTTCTAAGACACAGCAGCTCCTACCAAGGTAAAAATATAACCATTGGTAGAGTGTATATCATCACTCTTCGTAACCCATTTAGCTCAAAATATCCCTTTATATAGAAGGATGACCACTAAAAGATAATTCATAATACGTCGTACCTTTCAAATATCTCAACAAATGAATCAATGCATTCCAATGCTCTTGATTATGAGTATACCTACTAAGTCTACTATGCAACTTCAGGACGAGAATAGTTCATTAAGAACATCACACTACTAAGAACTTTAGCATACTCAGCTTGGTTTACATTGTTACCAAGATTTTTCTTTAAAGCAACACTGGCATTATAGGGAATCTTGACTAGTTCAACATCATAGTAACCAAACTTCTTCAAAATTTTCTCAATATAATGAGTTTGATTCAGCTTAAAATCAGAGTCAATCCTATCAACTTTGCTTCCTAAAATAAAGTCCACAAGTCTAAAATCTTTTATATCAAAGGAAGAACTTAGCAAACTCTTAGTAGTATCAATGACAGATAAGCTAGTACCAAAAATAAGCATATCATCTACATGAAGAGTTGTGATCACACAACTATTGGCATTAGATTTCACATAAATGTAATAATCAACAACACAACAAGTGAAACCATGTTTGAAAATTTTACTTTCAAATTTCTCATGTCACTATTTGGGAGCTTGTTTAAGCCCATATAAAGACTTAACCAATTTACACACCTTTTGTTCCTGACCAGGCACTCTATACCCTTTGGGTTGGACCATATAAATTTTCTCATTAAGATCACCATTCAAGAAAGTTGTCTTAACATCCATTTGGTGTACATGAAGCTTAAATACCGAGACAATAGCAAACAACATCCTCACATACGTAATTTTGGTAACAGGAGAGTAAGTATAAAAAAAATTCAATCCTTCCTTTTTTAAAAACCTTTAATCATAAGTCTTGTCTTGAACCTCTCAATGGTTCATTCAGGTCTCAATTTCCTTTTGAAAATCCACTTACACTCCAAAGGCTTACACCCTCGAGGTTGATCAACTAAAACTCAAGTTTTATTAGACATAATTGACACAAACTCATTATCTATGACTTCCTTCCAAAAGTTAACATCCACATATCTCATTACTTCCTCATAAGTTTTGGGATCTTCCTCAAGAATATAAGTCAGTAGAAAACCGTCATCTATCTCCTCAGGATTTTTCACCACAAAGGATGTAATAAAGTCAGAACCAAAACTGGTAGGTACTCTAGCTCTTTTAATTCTCCATAGTTCAACAATTTCCTCTTTCTCTATATCATCATTAGTAGGAACTACGGACGTATTCTCTAGGAGTTTGCACATTCACTTTCATAGGAAATATATCCTCAAAGAATACTGCATCTCGTGACTCTATAATTGGTCCATAAGTGTTAGATCCCTCTTCCTTAAGCACAAATCTATAGGCAGCATTATTAGAGGCATATCTTATAAAAATTGAATAAATAGTCTTAGGCCCAATTTTATTCCTCTTATGTTCAGGTAGGGCAACCTTAACTAGACACCTCCACACTTTCAAAAAGTGTAAGTTAAGTGGATAACCTAATTTTGTAAGGAGTTTGACCTAGTTTCTTATGAGGGACTCTATTTAGAACATAACAAACTGAGAGAATAGCTTCCCTTCCCATATAAAATCAGGTAAGCCTGAGGAAATTAACATTGCATTCATAATATCCTTAAGTGTTCAATTTTTTTTCTCGGCTATTCTATTTTGTTCAGGTGTATAAAGGGTTGAAAGATCATGAATAATCCCAACTTTTTTCACAATAATCAGCAAGAAAACCAGTAATATACTCACCACCTTGATCAGGCTGTAATCTCTTAATTTTCCTTTCCAATTGGTTTTCAACCTCAGCTTTGTATTTTATAAACATTTCCTCTGCATCACTTTTATTTTTCAATAAGTAAACTTTAGTAAATCGAGAACAATCATCCACAAAAGTAATATAGTATCTCATTCCTCCTTTGCTCGCACTATTTTTAAAATTACCTAAATCTATGTGCACTAAATCTAACAATTATAACTCTTTCTCAGTCACTAACTTAAAAGGTTTCTTAACGTGTTTATCCTTAACACAAATTTGACATTTTTCGATTTCATTGGTGATTTGATTAGGTGACAAATTTAGGCTTTGCGTTCTCTTAATTAACCTCACATTCACATGCCTAAGTCTAAAATGCCCTATGTCTAGAGACTCAACAATATGCGCAGAAGAAGTAAATGTTTTCATTTCAACATCAAGTATAAATAAGCCCCCATTACAAAACCCTTTACCAACAAAATTTCCTTTCTTAGTTGGAACTGGGATAATAATCAAAGGTAAGTTTTACACCAGCTTTGTTAAGTAATGCACTAGAAATCAAGTTTCTACGTACATAAAGAAAAAATAGAAAATTTTCTAACGCCAAAACATTTCCAGAAGTGAGTTTGAGAGTGACCTTCCTAACTCCTTGGACAGAAACTTAGCTGGAGTTGCCCATGTATATGAATTCACCATCTACAACATCATTAAACTCCTTAAATAGGTCCTTGTTGGTACAGATGTGACGTGTAAGTCTTGTGTCAACGATTCACTCGACCAAGTTTCCAGCAAGATTGACATCGGACACGACATCATCCCAAATTTTCTTGGTATTTTTGTACTTGCAATAGATATCAAACAATGAGTTTATCATATGGTTAATCAACACTCTCCTAACGATAGGATTATCCTTAGTTGTCTTAGGGTCGGTATTGTCACTAAGAATTTCTTGAAATAATACATAATCAATTTCGTATTGTTGAAAGTAAAATAGAATTTTCTCAAACCATCGTTTAAAATTTCTCCCATTTAAGGGCTCTACTCTAGTTAGGTTAGGTATAATCCTTTAAAGGGCAGAACCTATGTGGGGAATAGTAAGTGCAGAACCTATGTTGGTCTCATTTATAGACGACATTGAAAAACTGTATAGGTTACTTGTTTCGCGATTTTATGTGGTTGTCTCTGGCATAAATAAAAACAAAAATCAATCAAATGAAAAATAACAACGGACACCTAAAATTTGGTAATGCAGTTCGGCGCTCCTTACCTACATCTACGGGGCCCTAACCCAGATTAATTCTTTTACTAAAATATAATAGATTTACCCAAGACTTTACTGAGCTAACACTACTCAGCCTTTGACTCTATCTCTCAACCTCACTTCCCGTGACAGATTTTCACTCCTAATAGTACGACTACCTCGTACTAACCTCAACAGAGGATTTATCTCAACAATTTATTAATTGAAAAACAATAAATAAAAGGCTTCAGTATCCAAAAAATTAATAGCAAAATCTGAATACACTTGAGATTGAAACAAAATAACTTTCCCTCCAAAAGAGATCTGAAAGTTGTTCGCACACAATCAGTCCAAGCGTGGGCCACTCTATAAGGATGACAGTCCAAAGTGAGCAATCTCCACATGATCAATAAAGAGCCGTGAACCTCCCACTTAGAAAACACGTACTGCACTCTTTAGTTGTTGTCAATCAAGCAAGGAACACTCCATCAAAGAATATGCAATCAACCACGTAATGCATCTTCACTAATAACCCATCAATCCACACAATGGCATCATAATACTCACTCATAAACATAGCCATGATTCTCACCAAAGCTAGGAATCCCAAAATCACTTCATCTAATTTTCTTTTCACACACACGTATATGCATGAGCAAGATTCCTTCCAGCCGTGTGCTCATTCAACACCCAATATCAAAACAAAATCCAACAATAAAACATGCATCCACCATAGGCACTCACACTCATACAAAGGGGCTTACGCAACTTCCACACACACATTCACTTAACAGCTGTAGGTCATATATATTTTCCATAAAGCCCACTTTCGTATACTTTCTAGAATAGTGAATTAATTCACAATGAAACTTACGATTATACCCTTAACCCTTCAGCCATTATTTTTTACGCAGACCAACTTCATTCACAGCAAAAGACTTCCAACCACACCCTTCATACACATAAGATAACTTAATTTAAAATAAAATTTTCAGCAATATCCTTTATCAAATACACATCTATTCAAGATAGAATTCTATTTTATCTAGAGCATTATCCAACTAGGTGTTTGAATCCAAGATAATATGAAATATTCCAATTTAGAAAAATATGCTAAAATAAAATAGATAGATATATTAAACATATATCCAACAATCTCCCCCTTTTTGGCATATTTGTCACAAATAAGAAACTCCTCCTGAATAACATAATTAGACATATAAGAACTCCCCCTCAATCCAACATCAAGTTCCAAAGAACATTTATAGAAACAATAATCCAATCATCCAAATTTCTCCCCTTTGGGACAATAGATGCCAAAAAGAAAGACGAATAGTCACACATATACGTCAAAATCACCCCTTGAATGGAACAGTCGCCATAAACAATCTAATAACTCCCCCTTGGGACAATAGTGTCAAAATAAAGAATGCCTTCACCACAATCAATCTCAACGAATAAAGAAACATAAAAATCAACAGTAGGTGCAACGGAAGAATCATACGCACGCCAAGATGACAATTTCCGCCATTAAAAACACCGAGAGATATGCCTGAAAGAGAGAGATACCTGAGAGAGAGGCCTATACTGATGAGATAGCTGAAGAGTCTTCGGTGGAGCCAAATAAAAGTCACAATGCAAACTAATAAAAAGATGGGACATCAACGGCAACATAAAAATTAAAGAAGACAATTTTTGACTTTTTTTAATAAATAACATCAAACCATACTTCAAAAATGTAAAGCACACAGTCCCTGTGCCCCTCGAAGAAATTTAAATATGGGTTTATTCCTCGTTACATTATTTTGGTCATCAACTATCTGATTGATTTCTTTATCTGAAGTAACTGATTTATCCTCAGTCTGGACAGTTTCTTCAAAAGTAGTAACTAACTGTGAATATGAACATTTTCTTGTTTTTCCTTCACTACGTCTTTGTGCTTGTCTTTGACCCTTTCTAACCTAAGTGGATTTCGGTACTGAAGGCTAATTCTAAAATTCATATGAGAGATATAGGGTCCTTCAGTTTTGGCTTCTTTGAAACAATATCTACAGTAACTTGTAGCATTTTGGCCTTATATGCCCAATAACTCCTTAAAAATGACATGTGGGAACAAATCTTTGATTTTTTCTCGATGTTTCTTCTTGGACAGATATGGGTATATCAATTTTCTCATCATTCACCTTGGAGCACTCACCCTTATAGCCAATTCCTTGAAGATCCCCTTTAACCTTGCCGATTTCCATTAACTTTTCTAGTTTTTCTGTGCCTCCATTCAACATTCTCAATCCCTTTTCGATACTTACTAATTTCATTCTAGCTTCATTAAGCTCATCTAATGCCAACTTCAAATTCTTTTCTACCCCTTGGATAATTTTCTTCATGGAGAGATTTTCTTCTTTCAATATTTCATTCTTTCTACACGTATTCACCCATTTTTCATATA
This sequence comes from Erythroxylum domingense, assembly GCA_025594535.1. Taxonomy (NCBI): domain Eukaryota; kingdom Viridiplantae; phylum Streptophyta; class Magnoliopsida; order Malpighiales; family Erythroxylaceae; genus Erythroxylum; species Erythroxylum domingense. The sequence continues at coordinate 25,384,739 of JANQBM010000009.1, read as the reverse complement.
TAGCTTTGTAAGCCTCGTAAATATTCTCCTTTCTATCATCTAGGCCACTTTAATCACTGTCATAATATGATATTAGGTCTTGAGCTGAGTTGTTTACGCTTGTCTAGAAATTTTTCGTTTTCCCCTTTTTACGTCCTTAGTTACTGTTAAGTAAGTAACTGGACTTTTGCTATGTAAAGCAACTACCTTAGCATCATTAGTGATTTCTTCTTCACCACCATATGCACTCTCAGATTCATTCTCACTCCAAGTGCTAGTAAAGGATTTTCCTTTTCTTTTCTTCAAAGTATTAGCACATTTGACTTGAATGTGCTCGAAGCCTTGACATTCATGGTATCGAATTCTCTTCACCTTTTTTTCTCCCTTATGAGTTTTAGCTTATTGTTTAAAGTTATTGTTCAATGAGCTCCCTCTGTTTTGCCTAAACTCAGGTCTATCCTTTTTCACTCTCTTCAGTCACTTACTGAACTCTTGTGTTAATAGTTCCATTTCCTCATTCTAGTCGGATTCATCTTCTACATCATTTATACCTTTTTCAGTTTCAGCCTTTAGTGCCAATCCTTTGCTTTTATCTTGATTACCCCTTAACAAATTCATTTCAAAATTAGTCAGAATTCCAATTACCTTATCCAATGACAAATCATTGATGTCATGAGCTTCCATGATTGCTGCAATTTTTGGAATGAACCTTAGAGGCAGTAATCTCAGCGTCTTCTTGACAAGTTTCAAATCGGAATATTTCTTTCCGAATTGATGTGCCTGATTTGCTATATCTTGCAATCTTTCATGAAAGTCTTCAATAGTCTCATTCTCATCCATCTTCAGTTCTTCAAACCTCACAGCTAACATATGTAATTTTGACGCTATCACTGATTTGGACCCTTCATGAATAGTTTGCAAAGTATCTCACGCTTCTTTGGCCAATTCACAGGCTAATATCATTAAGAAGCGTCCTTCATCAACAGCACTAAAAATTGCATGCATTGCTTGTGAGTTTTCAAATGCCTTCTCTCCTTCAACTCTTGTCAATTTAGATGGATCTTTTAGAACTATCTTTCCTTTATCATCAGTAATCATTAGATGTGTCCAACTATATAACACCGAGTTCTATGCTCTTATTCCCTGTGCTTAAATAAAGACCCTCATCTGTGATTTCCATGCAAGATAATTGGAACCGTCCAATGGTGGTGGCCTAATAATTGATGCTCCTTCTCTTATAGCCATGTTCACGAAACTAAGATCTTCATCAATTTGCTACCAAGTTTTAAAATAGTAAACCGCTTTGATACCAATTGAAAAATCGTATAGGTTACTTGTTTCGTGATTTTACGTAATTGCCTCTGGCACAAATAAAAACAAAAATCAATCAAAAGAAAAATAAAAACTGACACATGAAATTTGGTAACGCAGTTTGACACTCCTTGCCTACATCTTCGAGGCTCTCACCCAAATTAATTCTTTCATTGAAATATAATAGATTTACCCAAGGCTTTAATGAGTCAACACCACTCAACCCTTAACACTATTTCTCAACCTCACTTCCCGTGAAAAATTTTCACTCCTAATAGTACGACCGCCTCATACTAATCTCAACAGAGGATTTATCTCAACAATCTATTAATTGAAAATGTAACATCCCGTTTCCAGAGAACGGGTCGGACCAAAGAAACGGGTCCTGATGTGGTAAATTACCACATCTCAT
>JANQBM010000009.1:25363308-25373656 GCA_025594535.1 Erythroxylum domingense | reverse complement strand
ATAATAATAATAATAATAATAATAATAATAATAATAATAATTTCATCCATTATTTAAGGATTTTAAATTTTAAAGAATTTAATTTAATTTCTTTTAATTGTGAGTTATTATCTATTTTGAAGATATAATTTGTATTAAGATTTAACTTAAATTTGAGTATAGAATAGAAGAAGGGGAGAGTACCAATTAAATTAAGACATAATATTTCTTAACTTTTTTCATATACTTTACACTCAGATTAATATGAAAAGACTATACTTAATTATATTAAGATAGATAATTTATGTACTTATTGACAAAAAACAACGACAACAATCTAATAAAAAAATCCGCTCTAAAATGCGAGGTTTGAAAATATTTAGTAATACGTAACTTTACTCTTAACAAGTGGCGAGATTGTTTCCAAATACTTATTAACAAAACATATTAAGAAATTATCAAAGGGTAAATATACTATTTTTGTTTAATTTTTAATTTTTAATTATTTATTATATTTTGTTATTCAAAAATAATATATTTTTTAAATTTTAATTATGATATCATTTTAGAATTACAAATAAATAAACTTTAATTAAAAATAACAGAAACGAATTGTATGCTAATTCCATAATATCAATAAAAATTTTCGTGAGAATTGAAATAAAAAATTAGTTATCACGCTTAGCCTAGGGGTAGTTATGTAATAAACTTGTACAAGTGAAAAGTCCATAAACCCGACCACCTCGTCATCGGTAAAAGGTCACCGTGGTGTTTGTTTCTTCTCCACCGCCGTTACAACTCGTCTCCGTTCCTCTCACTCTCGAGACCAATCCGATATTTTCTCAAGGATTTATAGTTGATTCAGTTCTAACTAACGTAGCCCATCTCAGAATTAGGGTTTTAGAGACCTACTGAAGCTATGGGAAGAGCCAAAAAGGGCCCGAAGTTTGCTGCGATGAAGAAGATGATCACTTCTAAAGCAATTAAACAGTTAGTTCTTCCTCTTCTCTGAGCCTTTTCCTTTTTTTTTCCCCCTTAATTTTTGATCTTTGAATATAATCATGTACCTAGACACAAAGAGGAGGTTTTGAATCCAAAGAAAAAAGATCTTTCCAAGTTGAATTTACCGAGAAACGTGTAAGTTCTCTATATCTCAAATTTTAATTCTATTATTTCTTCTTCGTTCATTTATGCATGCCCTCTGGGGTTTATGGTGATATAGGCCGCAAGTTTCTTCGGCGCTTTATTTCAAATACAATACAGCTTTGGGGCCTCCATACAGGGTTCTGGTGGATACCAACTTCATAAATTTCTCCATTCAGAATAAAGTAAGAGTTTGTTGTTCTGTGTTGTTTTTATTTTAAGCCGGTTTCTTCTCATTATGGTCTTTGTTCATAGTACATCCAAATATTACAGTTGCACTCGTTCTATTCGTGTACTTATGTTAGTCTGTTACGCTTGCTTCTTGTTTCTGTTTTTTCTTCTTTGCTTTGTAGTTGGATTTGGAGAAAGGGATGATGGACTGCTTGTACGCGAAGTGTGAGTATATGAGCGCAGTTTCTTTTCTTTTGTTTTTATCAGAACTAGGAGATTTAGTATTTATTTCTCAATTTTGGGATTGCTAATGTTTTGGTAGTGGATAACCTTGAGTTTGTAAATAGCGTTTGGTAATGCCCTGCTTTTGGAGCATAATTTTAGGGAAATCAAAGTCCTATTACCAAATTGTGAAAGATCAGTTGATTTATGAGAGAAATGATACACCTTCTATGTCCTTGTTTTATTGATTTCATCACCCACTGGGTGTCTACAGGTACCCCCTGTATCACAGATTGTGTGATGGCAGAGCTTGAGAAGCTTGGCCAGAAATATCGAGTTGCTCTGAGGTATTTAACTCTTGGCTTTTCCTGTGACATTGATCACTAATTTTCATCATTGTTTTCTCACTTGGTCTACTTTTTCTGTAAATTTTCTTATGAACTTATCTCAGATTGCTAAATGCTTGGCTGGTTCAGTACTTGTGTTAACCTGCATTTTCATTTTGACTAGTCATCTTCTATTTCCAGCTGATTTGCATTTTCCCTTTAACAGGATTGCAAAGGATCCTCGGTTTGAGAGGATACCCTGTATTCATAAAGGGACCTATGCAGATGACTGTATAGTAGATAGGGTCACTCAGGTGGGTTTTGACGTGCTTCCGTTTTTCTCCATATTTCTACGTGTTACTAACTGGAATTATTTTAGCGTTTTTTATCTGGTGGTTCGTGTGTATTGTGTTGCGAACTGTGATATGCATTTGCTAACATTATTCATCATTATGGTAACAGCACAAGTGTTTCATTGTTGCTACGTGTGATCGAGATTTAAAACGAAGGATACGGAAGGTACGTTCAAATAGATACTGCTTTATGGCATTGTCTGTTTATCTCTGTTTCCAGCATAATGTGATTTGTCTAATTGCAGGTTCCTGGTGTGCCAATCATGTACATCACTAAACATAAGTACTCCATTGAGCGGTTACCCGAAGCAACAGTCGGTGGAGGTAGGTTACATTCATTTATCATAGTTTGGAGTAGTAATCCCAATTCAAAAATGCTTTTTGGACTTGAAGACCTTTTCTTTTTATGAGAAGAACTATCAGATGAGGCATCATTGCTGTCTATTTGACTGTTGTGTTACACTTGTCTTGTTCTTTGAAGTTGTAATTGCATTTTATTGAACTTGGACGATTCTAACTTACCGTGTGTTTCTGTTGCAGCCCCGAGATTTTGATATGTCCATTAGGAAGTGACGCTTGTGAAAAGGTTTTAATACTTTTGAGAGTTGGAGATTGAAACAGAAGATGTCAGTATATCTTTTAGTAAGAGAGATTTGAGAAGATTTTGATGTATCTTGTGATGCCTAACCTTCACAAGGTAACGAAGATGAGAGATTATGTATTGTTATGGATGTTTTCGTTTATTAAACCATTTGATTTCTTTCTTTTTGTTTTTCCTTGCCTTTTTTGTCTTTAAGTAGGAGGTATCCTCAAAAGTTCATTATCTTTTTAATAGGTCATGATATTAGTTCTTTAGCTAAGAGCAAAATAGTAACTTCCTCCTTGTAAAAGTAATTTAGGGTTGTTCATAACACAAATGTTTCTCTTAGGAAGGACTAAAATAATTGACATCACTAATTGGACTTAGTCAATGATTGAAAAACCGACAAAGTTGTTCAACCAGTTGAACAATAAAAATTTGACTGGTTTTTATGGGATAAACACGACCACATGGTAACATAGCATAGTAGGCGTAAGGTTGATAAATCAGTCTAGGTTCATCTCGAGTTGATTAAAATTTAGGTTTGGTTTAAGTTTGAGATGGTCACTTTTATTCAGTTTGAATGGTCTGAAACTCTGAATTGATTTTGTCAAAATAATGTTGTTTTGTCTAATTCTTGATTTCGTTGAACAATTTAGTTGTGCATAAACCGAATTGTCTAAAGCTTGATCTTATTGACCAATTGGGTTGTGCATAAGTATGATTCTTATGGATATGTTTGCTTAGTTGTTTCGGTTAAGATGATTCTAAGATCTGTTCACTTCATTGGTCAAGTCAAAGGTCGCTGTTCTTGCATGCAAATCAAAAATTTTCTTTAAAAGTTAAAATATTCAAATAAGTTTTGGCTTATAAATCTTGAAATATGTCAAAGTGTTGGAATTCAATTTTATTTCTGGCAAGGGAGGATTCAACTCCTCTCACACTTATAGGTTTAGATCCTCTGTTCTCATTATTCTGTTACAATTCTATTCTGCGCCCAATTTGACTATTTTTTTAGTTAAAACGTCGTCGTATTATGTGCAGAATAGAGTTATCGAAAAACAGAGGATCTGGTCCCCATACTTGGCGTGTATCATATTAAAATAATTAATACCATCTATTCTATTAAAATTATAAATTACAAGAGATATATCTCTTACAAAATTAAAGATTTTTATCGTCACTAATACAATTTTCTTGAGAGTCCCCTGTCAGTTAAGCCACTTCCAAAGAGGCAACGCTTGATATCTGTAATCTAATCCACAAAGTTATAATTGAGTGAAGCTACTTTGGTGGTTCTTTTAATGGATTTAACATTGGGGGTCGGGAATAAGATGAATCAAACTAGTGAGTAATTACTTGACGCCATGGTTGTCACACACAACCTGCCATTGACAACCAAAGATGCCTCAAAATAGAGTACCATCAACAACCCAGACGGACATGGGCACACCACAATCCGCACATGCATTACATGTCTTCTGTTCAGACAAGTGTGCCGCTGACTAACTTGTTCATACAGTTGTTGTAACGAGTTAAATGCTGATAGGGCAATCAAAAGCTTGGAGAAAGTGAAAAAGGCAAATTCAAATCACTTGCAGGTGTGAAGAGAGAAAAAAAACTATGAATATTAACCGGTTAAAAAGGAGGAAAAAAAGGGAAAAAGTGCCCAGCATTAACATTATAATGAATCAAAACCATCAGGAAACTGATCACAAGAAAATGCTGGCCTGCAACATGGTTTTCCAGCATGTTGTATCATGTTAGCTCTTAGTTCTTTATCCACATTAGCAACACAAGCGAGTGGCCAGACCAATGTTTATCTAGCATGTTAAGTTGAGTATCTTCATTACGATTTTTATATGTACAAAATGCTCATTATTAAACCCAAATGAAAGAAACTGAAACAAAATATAATTTCAAGCAATTTGACTAACTAGTTACTAAGAAAAGTACTCACATCACAAGCATGGGAGACATTTACTGGGAACTCCATATCATAAAGTGGAGGTCAGAAAGTCAGCATATGCGATTTGTTTTGTTAGGATTCATGAGACAGGAGCAGCCTTCAGCTTTGATGCTTTCTGTTTAACAAAGAATGCTGATATCATGCTTTTACTACGAACAGGAGCTCGCACAATTTCACGCCTTGGGTTATCAAACGACCTGAATGCTGCCAACGGTTTAGAACTGTCCAGCAGTTCCTGCACAGAAACTGTTTGTTAAGTTTTCTTTCCTTGATCATGATAGTATCAGCTGATATTGAGGTAGGATAGAAGATCAATATACGTTGACCAGAAGAAAAACTAATTAATCCAAACAAAGCAAAGAATATTGCAATTTACAATAGATAAGAAGTTTGGATGCATTTCAGGTTGATGATGTTGAGTAACCTGGTAGACTCTAGCAATAACTATCCAAGTTCTGAACATTTTATGTGATGTCTGAGCCTGGTTGAGTAACCTACAAGCATGTCATTGCCTACACAGGTACACAAATATGACCTAGTACATGGACAAGTATATGATGCTTTAAGTCAACATTTATGCATGATTTCCAGCAGCACAGCTCTGTGCACCCTGAATTTGCCAACTTATGGCCATGTTAAGTAATAATTGAATCATCTCGTCAACTTAGATACACTTTACTTTCCATGATCCTACTTCTTTGTGAGTCAAATGGTCAATAGACACCAAAACCCAAATCATTCTGTCAAGAATGTTACATCCAAATCATTCTGTCAAGAATGTTACATCCAACATATTTCTACGACGTGGTCACTACAAACTTTCAGGGATAAGAGGAACAAGATTTTCTTAAACATCAAAATTCACATCACATTCATTTGTAAAATCGTTGGTCTACCGAGATTTGTCAGCACGTACTGATCAACTGTTTGACATATTTCCTGTCATCCACTTCTCATTTAACAATGATCAAAGCAATGAACGTTTGTAGATTACACATAAGTCGGAACAGTTTATACAACTTCTTTCAGTCCATGCTTCCAACCATTCAGATTACAATCTGCCATTATGAGTATCCTTAGATGTGAAATAGGTAGTTTATAGCCCAAAAAAGATAGAAAATTTTCATGACAAACATCCAGGTCAACAAAAATCTGGAAATCTTTGCAGTCTTGTTAACTGAAGCAGTCAGAATGATTTGCCAAACAGGCGTAGTAGGGGCCTCTCAGAATTTAGAGTCATTGCCAGAGGCATAATTCAGCCGACAAAAATTTTCAGGAATAAACTTACAATGTATTCCTAATTTACATGTGCTTCATTATTATGCAAGACCCTCAAGTATTGACCTCTAAAGATACTATAATGAAAGATGAAAAGTTGACAACAATTATGAAACTCGCTCGATGGAATGGTTTTCCCCCAAAAACTAACACAGATGAAAAATTCAAGATTATTACAAAAATAAAAGCCCCACATCCAATACATGGATCAATTATCAATTATGCAAATTATAAACCTTCCAAGAAAAATTATGCAAATTAGAAGAATGATGGACAAGTCTGTGTCCTTGCTGATTTTGAAATTACCCTGTGGGGGACACCAAATGTTTGCATAACAGCATTTGATGCATGATTTCCGCTAATTAGCTGAGCAGGGGCTCTTGTGGATTTTATCCTTGCACTCTCCTCTTTATCTGTGAGAACAAGAGCTCCAATTACTAACAAAGTGCAACCATCTTAGTAAATTTTGTTTTATTTTGCAATGTCATTTTAATTTTTTCACATACCTAAGAGTTGAAAAGTCACAGAAGAGTTCCCAGAAGTTTTTGAATCTTCATTGCTGCATGATAAACATATGTCAAATACGCACTTCAATGCTTAACAGCAAGAGATATGCTTTAGCTAAGAAAAGAAGAATTAAATTAAGAAATTTCAACAACGAACCTACTCCCTTTCAAACTAGATTTGGTTTCTGAAGCCAAGTGCCAAAAGAGGGTCTTTGCTGCAGGGGAACCTGACACAGAATACTTCTATGAGTAAAGTTCACTAGTAACCAATGAGAAAGCAAAGGAGGTTTTGTGGACTAATCACAGGAAACCAAAGGATAGAGTGCAAACCACAGTACACCCACAAACCTGAAGGCTGAAGACGAGATCTAGCTTGAAAGTGAGTTTGCCTTGCATCAGTTTGTATGACTGGGCTAAAGTGTACCTTCTTATTGACAGAATCTAACACAGACAGGGGACAAATCAAAATAAGATGGAGGAAATAAGGTATAAACTGAATCACTTCCAGAGAAAGCCAAACAAATCAGTCTTACTTGGCAAAACATAATGCTTGTGATGTCTAGGAATAATAGCCAACAACTGCTGCTGCCTAAGACCTTCCTTGTCCGTATACATTTGGCAAGTGAGTATTTGCTGACATTGGCAAACAGAATCAGTTTTGATGTTCATTCACTCGATGCCCAGTCCAATGAAAAGGAATTCGTGCTTACAGACACAGGAAATTTTACCTGATTTAGACAAGAAACCTTTAGCTCCATGGTTGAAATATCCACTGTTTGTTGCTGAAGCAGGTCAGTTAACTTGTAAGCCACAGTGCCAAGGTGATCAACAGCATTTACAAGGGCTCGAACAGCATAATCTTTCAGGTTGTCCAATACCCTAATCCATAGAAATTTAAAGAATTACCAAACATGAGAAGTCAACAGATGCAAAATTCCACGTTAACAAAGAAGGTAAACAATATCTTCCAAATGCCAAAACAGCAAGTACCCAAAACCCAGAACATAACCACAAAATACAGAGTGAGAAATTTTCTTTCCACAGAATCCTCGCAGCCCATGTCCTGACCAGTAGCAACTTAGTGCTTAGTCACATGTTCTTAGAATTATAGTTAACGTAGACAACGTGGCTTTCAAGAAAGGTATTCAATCACTAAGTTTGAAACTCACAGATTTTATTCCAGACAGCATCCAACTGAATGACAAGTTTATACCCTAAACCAATCAAAGAATAAACAAAATCATGCAAAGAGGTAATTGCATCAAGTCATAAGAAATCACTTACATCTGTTTCTGTTCGCTGTGCAGGTAAGACTTCTCACAGTACTCCGCCGCAGAATACAGTTGAGGCCTCAAGTTCTTGAGCTCCTACATTTCAAATATGGTCATTAACTACTTAAGAAACAATAAGACCCCCCAAGTAGATCAACCGAACAAGAAAACGACAGTAGCAGATCAGATCCCAGAAGTACCTGCAGGGCTTTGACGAAGTTTTTGCTACGTTCCATGGACACCTCATCATAGGTCAGAGCAGGTTTGACCGGTCCACTCTGCTCTATTTCCATATCTCTAAGCTTCAAAGAACTTGTCTTTTCACAGAATTAAGTAATCAAAACCCAAAGGGTATATGAATTTCAAGTCAGGTTGTATAATATCGATCTGGGTCAGTTTAACATAGATTTATAAATGGGTAGATATGAAGTTAGGTTATAGTTGGATAGCTAAGCCAAAGACGAAGAGAGAGAAGGAGGGAGAGTGAAGTAGAAGCGATTCTAAGAAGTGATTTTGGAGTTGACATGAAGTGAAAATGACTGGAATAGAAGAAAAAATAAAGGAACTTATTTTGGTGGTTGACGTACTTCACCGGACAAAGCACAAAACAAAACTAAATAAACTAACATTTGGTTTGGAAGAGACGAAATTGCCAAGAGTGAATCCAAAGCGTCTACTCTCATCTCTACTTAATTAAAAGAAGCACTTCCTTAGCATGGTGTAGGTTTGGCAATTAAGTTCGAGTTTAACTTAGTTATGTTTGATTCTATCCAAAATTATCATATCTAATTTAGTTTGATCGAATTTTAAGGTTAAGTTTAGGCTTTTTTATTTTATTTTAAGGTCTGGATTAATTTTTTTAGCTTTGATCGTTCTGAAATTCGAAATTTTTTTATTTTTTAAGACTAAATCCCAATTAACATAAAGAATAATAAGGGTTAAAGAAATTAACATTTATTTACAATAAATTTATTTTTATTAATTATTTATCTGTCCACCATTGTTAAATTTGTAAATAGTTTATGAAGTATTAGATATTCTTAAAAAAAATTAATTGTACATTTAAAAGATTAGCTATTGCAAGATTTATTTCCTATACATCATATATATTAAAAGATTTTGGGTAAAAGAAACAAATAATAGTTTAAGAAATCTTTAAAAATTTATGATTGTTAAATTTAAAAAATTATTTTAGTTTTCAATTAAATTTTTTATTAAAAATAGCGACAAAGCATATATAGACATAAACTAATCAAATATCACTAATATGATAATTTAATTTTGCTATTAAATCGAGCTCGAACTAATTAAATTTAATTTAAATCAATAGTTTAAAATAATTATAATAAATTATTATTTTAAGTCAAATTTAATTAGTTCGATCTAAATTTAAGAATTAGGCTGAATCACACTTGTGTTTCGTTGTTTTTTTAACCAAAGAATAAGAAAATAAAGTTTTGAAAAATTGAAAACTAAAAGGAGAACTTTTGAAATTTTTAAATATTAGGAGATTTTTTTAAATTGTAAGGGAAGTATTTGTCTTTTATTAAAAAATTAAAATATAAATTTAAAAAGATAGGGATTTAGATTTTAGAAAGTAAAGAAGTGACAAACATTAATGAATAAATGATGTAGAAATGATTCAAGAAAACATGAAATCCATGACAAGAAAGGGCCCTTATTGTAGCAGCCGACCTGCAAATGTCATAATGACACGGAGCATTTAGTTGGTAATAAATGGACTACTGTGCATGGATGCCTCTGGTACTGCACAGTGTCCTTATTCTTATTCAATTCTATTTTATAATAGACTTATGTGCATATATGCCTTTAGGACGAGATAGTTTATTACTCTATTTCAACTCCATTTCATAAAAATACATCTATTCAATAAATAAGACTTACAAAAATTAAATGACTATGATCCCACTGAACCAGAAGACACACCAAAATTGGAAATAGAAGATCTTGTGTCCTTTTAGATAGGGAAGAGAAAACTTATACCAATAAATGCTCAAGGAACATGGTAAATATAGAGTAACGGGACATAATACTTTGTTCCCCTTCTTCTGTTCTTATCCTGTTTTATTGAATCTCAATCATTTATTTATGTGGGTTGGGCTAGAGTAACAACAACAGATAATATAAATCTCTTTTGTAAAATTATAGATTTCTTATGAAGTAAATAATTTATTTATGTAAATTTTACCCTTTTCAAAAAAATTAACTTAATTGCAACCTTTTCTTTTTGACTCTATATCACTAACCTTTCTAAAATTTTTAAATTGATTATAACTTTTGTTATCATAATTTAAATCTACAATTGATTAAAATAAGAGATTTTTAAAGTAAGATATTTTTAGAGAAATTTACTACAACAACAACGCCTAGTAAAAATCTTCTTAAGAAGCGTGGTCGGGTCGGTCGTGCTGGGCCCGAACCCAGTCGTAATGACTCACGGGCCGATCGGTCCAATCTTCAAAGATCAGTCTTATACCTATTGGCTATACCAAGCCCAAGACCAATCCACGTTCTCCTTGGCCCATTCGC
>JANQBM010000009.1:25293852-25304521 GCA_025594535.1 Erythroxylum domingense | reverse complement strand
TTTTATATAATATAATATATATATATATATATATATATATATATATAAATATAATTTCATGAGATTAATTTAAAATTCTTAGATTGAATCAGATGCGTTCCAAGTTCTGATTTTGAAAAGTTAAATTTCAGGAAAATGCAAGTGTTGGAGGACTCCCTGGAGAGGAATCCATGTCAAATCATGGTTGATTTTGTTCCATGCTAAAGCCTGTATAATAACCTTCTTAATCTAATTGGCGATTCCATTTCCATAGTTGTCGTTCTCGAATCTTTTTTTTCCAAAAGAATGGTCGAAATATTCTGCTAATACATCATCAAATTTAATATAATCAAATCATTATGGACACTTCTTTTTGAGGGATTCTTTTTGTTTGGGAATTTCGTTCTTTCCTTCGAAAATAAACCTGTAACAATTTTTAGGTATTGATACTCTGGACAACCGTAAGAAACACATTAGAATAGTTGTACCTTTTTCTTTTATTTTTGGTAAAATAGAGATTCAATATTATTATGTCATCATTACGAAAACTTGTGATCAATGTTTTAAAAATCATACTGAAAGTTAAACCGATAAAGAAAGAAGTTTAAAATTTAAAATGTTAAGTCAGTATTAGACAGTTATAAAATTATTGAATAAAATTTAAGAATTTGAAATACGATTTAAAAGAGTTTGTTCTTATCCATCAAAAATTTTAAAGTTTAATTGAAAAAAAGATTATTAAATAAAAATTAATCGCTTTATTTTAATTTATAAGAATTTATTTATTAATAAAATTTGATCAATTACTTAATAAATTGATCAGTTTTTAACAACAACAATCATAAAATTGACTAAAAATTGAATAAAATTTAAGATTTTGAAAGAGATTGTTCTTACCCATTAAAAATTTTGAAGTTTAATTAAAAAAAATATTGTTAAATAAAAAGTAATCGATTTGTTTTAGTTTATAATAACTTATTTATTAATAAATTGATCAGTTTTTAACAACAACAATCATCAAAATAAAAGTTTGTGAAGTTTGCTTTCTCAAAATTGAAGACCATGGAAACTTTTTAGATGTGTCTTAAGTCTACTTTAGTATAAAAAAAATTATTATAGTAAGTGGTCTATTAATATATGTGATTTATTTTTTAAAAATATTTAATGAGCCATTATATATTTATAAAAATTTATTTAATATACACTAAATAAAACAAATTAATAATTGTGTTATTATAATGTACTTGAGAGATCTCAGCATTAAATCAACAAATATCACACCTGAAACGGAATTGTCTGTGTTGATCTTATGTCATTTGGATGATTTGCCATGAAGAACTAAACGTACAAATGCTCCTGTTGCCATATGCTAAAACCCTTTTCTTTTTTTTTTCAGACTTTCAGATTTTGCTTTCTATTCCTTTTAACACAAAATCTGTCTCTTCTCTCAACAGATCTTCACAATCTCCCCATTAATGTCTTTTATTTTACATGAGATTCTTGCCATTTGTAGTCCCATGACTTTCACCAGCCAGACCAAGCTCTTTTGCTCCCATTATAAAAGCCCCATTACAGCCACCAACTTTCCAAGCATCTTGTTCTTCCATTTCCAGCCATTCACGCTAAACTTCGAAGTCATCAAAACTATACAGTTCATTCCTTAAGTAAACGTGGACTGGTGCTTCCTTTGGTCCAATCTAAGGGGAGAAGAGAAGGCAAGTACATGTCTGCTGATTCATGGATACCTCTGAACTGCATGCATGTGTTCAGCAATCGTTTTAGCGTCGCAGTTTAAGGGTTTGCATGAACGAGGAGACTTGTTTACCTTCTCCTGTCCTTTATTGGACTGAAGGGAGCTCCGAACTTGTGTTTTCTATTAACTTACTTTCTTCTACTTGCAGAGATATGTTTCGGTTACGTTCAAAACTGAAAAATATTGATGTGATTCCTTTTTTGTTTTTTCTTTGTTTTGTTGGTGCAGGTTTTGACGAGTTGATCGGGAACTGAAAGTCATGCGTCTGGTTGGTCAGAAACTGTAGGCGACGTGAGGTTAACTTCATTGAACAACAACTTAGTATGTTTTATATTTATGGGATGGACAAGATTTCCACTTCGACTTTGGAAATTTTGAATCAATTCAAAGTTTCAAATTGTCTGGAAACGTGTTCTACTCGGCGAGGGAGGACCTGAAAAGCTCGAGACCTCAACTCTTGAGACTTACCCCAAGACTTTGAAGGCCTTGGTTCATGGTTGACTCCGTCAGTGGTGGTAGACACACACGACAAAGACGTTAAATAGTTTTCTCAATTACATAATTTACTGTATTAATTTAGTGATTTACCTAATATGTATTCAAAGATAAGAGTGCAAGTTAAGTGATTTAATCAAGAGCATATAGTTTACAAATTAAAATTATGAATTATAATCATAATCATAATTGCAATATCTTGTTAATTTGTAGATCACTCTATAATGTAATTTGTTGAAATTATAGTTGTATAATTTGTAATTACAATTTTATTGTTTATAATTGTCTTTATTTATAATTTTGGTATAATTCATAGTTTGAAATTTAAAATTTTGGTACGAATAATTTACATTTATTAAGAACTCGTAATGATTGAATATTAAATAAAAATAATTATTAATTATATATATTTATAATAATAAATTTTATAATTAGTTATTTATATAATAACTCGTAAAATATATATTAATTCTAAAAATTATTTGACTTACTAATAATTGATAGTTAAATGAATGATTGAAATCAAATGTCAATGGATTTAACATGCTCTCCTCTTTTTTCCTAACAAATCCTACTTAAAAATCTTTGTTTATCTTATTTTCAACTAATCTCAACTGAAAGTCTTTTGAGTGAGTTTCTTGGTGTTGCGATTTGTACTCCTCGAAGAACTTCTAATACCAATTTGTTATTAGTTCACCTAATAATGATTGACAATTACAAAAATTTTAAATTGATTAATTTTTTAATTTGTTTTATTTTAATAATTTTTATTGTTAAAAATTAGTTGACTTATCAATTAATTAATTAGAGTTAGTAAATTAATTAATATTTATAAATCATAATTAATTAATTCATTTTTATTTAATAGTTTATTTTCAATTTTTTAAAAATAAAATAATCTTTTTGTTCATTTTTGTTTTAAATTTTATTTAATGTTATTGTATGCGATTTTATAATATTCTAATATAAATTAATTTTTTAACTTCAATTTTCAACATCATGTAAGTCTTAAGAAAATGATCGACAGAAAAACCGTGGCCGAGATTAGAGGAATTGATTATTGAATTCCCAAGTCTTTGGCCAATGTATTTGACCTACCGTTTGCTTTTCCCATATAATTGGATCTATATTCTATAATCGTTTTGATTAATTAATTAATTTAAAATTAAAATTAAATTTTTAGTTATTAAAAAGTAATATTATTTAAATTTTAATTTTAAGAAAAGACTAAAAAATTACGAACTGTTCGGTTAATTCAACTTCAAGTCGATTCATGCCTGAACTGAGATACCAACCAAACCTAAAGACAGACAGGTAAGCTAATAAAAACAGCAACCACTAAAATACGTTGATAATTAGAACATAAAATGCAAAGTCCTAGTCCACAACCTCAGCTGACTTTGTTGCGTAACAATCAATTCGGACAAATCAAACTACTTCTGTTACGTTCTGTTCTGTTCTTTGAGAACTTTTATTTAATCACCGTGTTCTCGGAGCTCCCAACTCTCAAAACGCGGCTCCCAGGATAGGATCTAAATTGCTCTCTACCCCAAGATCTCCACGCTCCCTCTCTGCCGCGTGTTGGATAGTCGCCAGGTCAGCTCGCCCACTTTGCAAATGTTAGGGTTTCGCTTTCTCTTCTTTCAATTCTGTTTGTTCACTTTTGTTCTTGTTTTGCAGTGAAAGAGAGGGAGAGAGGGGATCCATGAGAAATTCGACTACGGATCTGTTCGACCCAAGAACGGAGATGGACTCTGATGATTCGCGTGCGGGCTCTGCTTCGGATGGGGATTTTAGGTTCGCTTTTAATGATAGTAATTTCTCCGACCGGCTTCTTCAAATTGAGATTATGGGTGGGTCGGGCGATGAAAGACCCGACGGCGATGGGTGCACTAGCATCGCTGACTGGGCTCGCCACCGTAAGCGGCGGAGAGAGGATATCAAGAAGGATAATGGTTTGTGTTCCCTTCTCAACGTTATATCTTTTTAGTGTTTTTCTTCACAAATTTTGGAAATTTTCTTACTTTGTCGGTTTTTCAATAATTTCTAGCTCACTCTTTGGGACATAATAAAATTAGGGCATGAAATGGGAATGTATGGAGGAGTTCTTGTAATGTAGTTTGACTGCGTAATATAAAATTTGAGAGACCGAAATGTCCAGAAAATAGGGTTATATGTAGCTTGAACTTGAATTGTTTTTTAATGGAAATTGTTTAATTTCCTTTCCTGTCTCATAGTGGCAGATGGATCGGATAGTTAATTAATGATTTCGGAGATCTATCCCAGTTTTTGGAATTTTGAAGTCATTGTACTGAGAAAGGAATGCCTTTTCCTTTTTTGCAAAAAATGCATATATTCATCTTAATTTCCTCTATATCTTGTGGTATTTGTTGTGTAATATATATCAGCACTGCCATGTGTTTTTTTTTTCCTTTCTACTTGTAGGTTTGGTTTTTCTTCCCATTATTATTACATACCTAGCGCCTGCTTCATGGCTTTTATGATGTTAATGAATGTTTGTAATGGGGTTCACCTGCAGCAGATCTGTCTATAGGTGCAGAGGAGCAGATCTTAACTTGCAACCAACCTGATATGGATGACTGTGTTGGTAGTGAGAATCAAGATGAGGAATCAGAGGCAATGATAGAAGAGTTACCTTCAGGTACCCTGAGTTCTTTAACCTAGTTATTCATTTAAAACTTTGACACGCATAAATCTTCAGACAAGTTTTGTTGTGGCCTACATTCGGAGCTTCTATATAATATCCTACATTCATGATAGGGACATAAGTTGGAACGCTATTATCTAGACACTCAGATAGAAACCTAGGAAGTCATCGTCAATTCATAATGCTTTCATTTTGAAGGGACACAAAAAGGCATTCTTGAGGTTGGGGGGGGAGCAAATTAAGTTCTTTAGTTTGAACCCTTTCTTTTTTATCCCGGGTGAGTTTAATAAGACAACAGTTACCTCTTATGTATCATAGTCTTGTCATCTCTGAGAACCATTTTAATTTTGTTTCTAAAGGAATTCCATCATTGATTTGCTGTTTGTTCTTCAAACTACCCAGATCTTTTAGATTGGCTTATTTTACTTTATTTTAATTTGGGCACCCCGACAGGTGATGAAGCTGCAGATGGCAATGAGCCAAAATGGAACCTGGACTGTTCTGCAGTTGTCAGAGTTGTAACATTACACATTAGCTCTCCTATTTTAGCTGCCAAAAGTCCATTTTTCTATAAGGTCAGAATTGATTTGTATCCTTTTTTTTGACACATAAGCAAAGTCATTAGATCTTTCCAGTAAGAAAATTACTGATTGACTCCTTTATTGCATTTGTATAGCTATTCTCAAATGGGATGAGAGAGTCGGAGCAACGACATGTTACACTTAGAATTAATGCAAATGGTATGCAACATTTTCATCATTTTAATTACAGATATTATTATTCATCTGTCCATACAGAAATCTGTACTTTAATTGTCTTAGTAGTTAATATTGGGAAACCTGTTATTTATGGAACAATAATGGTTTTTGATAATTTACTGTGGTTTTCTTCTTTGTCTATTTTTTAGCTTTAGCCCTCATTAGACCTGTATATCATTAAGATCATCATACAAATCCTCCTTGTTCCAAAAAATTATTCCAAAATGGGCTTTCCAGTTCTGATATAAAGATCAGACTGAATACTGAGATTAAAAATTTCTCACTATGTTTTAATGTTATCTTGTCCTGGAGCAGAGGAAGCCGCCCTCATGGAGCTTCTGAATTTCATGTACAGCAATACCTTGTCAACTACAACAGCTACTGGATTGCTTGATGTACTAATGGCTGCTGACAAGTTTGAGGTCGCTTCATGCATGAGGTATTGCAGCAGATTATTGCGGAACATGCCTATGACACCAGAGTCTGCTTTGCTTTATCTGGAGCTTCCTTCCAGTGTGTTAATGGCTGAAGCAGTTCAGCCATTGACTGATGCTGCTAAGCAGTATCTTGCAGCCCGTTACAAGGACATGACCAAGTAAGTGCCTTTTGATTTCCATTTTTCTTTGGTTAAATCTTTCTCATTGGTCAATGCAGTGGTGCCAGAATTCTTACATCTCCTCATCATCATGTAATGCCTAGCAGTCCTTGTCAAGGGCTTATAATGAGTAGTTTGGACTGGTTATTTATTTTTATCAAGGACGATGATGCTAATGACATTTGAGAAGATAAAAGAATCTTCAGCTGAACTTGCACTTGAATTCTATGAATGAAATTCTTTTGGAGATGCTCATTTTTTTGTTGTTACTAATGATCAGGTCCCAAGAAGAGGTGATGGCATTGCCTTTAGCTGGAATCGAGGCAATATTATCCAGCGATGACCTGCAAGTTGCCTCTGAAGATGCTGTATATGACTTTGTTTTAAAATGGGCTCGATGTCAGTACCCAAGGCTTGAGGAGCGACGTGAAGTACTGGGTTCACGCCTAGCTCGTTTCATTCGTTTTCCCTACATGACTTGTCGCAAGCTCAAGAAGGTGTTAACTTGTAGCGATTTTGATCATGATGTTGCATCTAAACTTGTGCTTGAGGCTTTGTTTTTCAAAGCTGAGGCTCCACACAGACAACGAACCCTGGCAGCAGAGGAGTCTGCAGCCTTGAATCGCCATTTTGTGGAGCGTGCTTATAAGTATAGGCCTGTAAAAGTGGTAGAATTTGAATTACCAAGGCAGCAGTGTGTTGTGTACCTGGACTTGAAGCGGGATGAGTGCGCAAATCTGTTTCCATGTGGACGGGTGTATTCTCAAGCATTCCACCTGGGCGGGCAAGGGTTCTTCTTGTCAGCACATTGCAACATGGACCAGCAGAGCTCTTTCCATTGTTTTGGATTGTTTTTGGGGATGCAGGAAAAAGGTTCAGTGAGTTTTGCAGTGGACTATGAATTTGCAGCAAGGTCGAAGCCAACTGAAGAATTTATTAGTAAATATAAAGGCAACTACACGTTCACTGGGGGCAAAGCAGTTGGCTATAGAAACTTGTTCGCCATGCATTGGACTGCATTCATGGCTGAGGACAGTCCCTATTTTATAAATGGGGTCCTGCATCTTAGAGCCGAGCTCACCATTCGACCTGACCTCACCATTAGGCATTGACACTCTTCGAAGCAAGTTCCCTAGGGTAGATTTCTACGCTTTTTGGCTTTCCATTCAAGTCTAATCACGTATGTACTGTAATAAGGGAGCGCCATCCACTGACCTACTACTGAAATGTCCCTTACTTGTTTCGGCCTGAACTATGCTTGGAAATGTTTAGGGGAATGTACATGTGGAACCACATCCTTGGAAGGTTGTATGGGCTTGTTTTACTGGCTGGCCCTTTAATTGTAAACTGCATCTATGTGTATACGTTTTACACAAATGTACCTATTTAGTTCTGCCATTTCTCTGTACTGCCTTTCGTAACCTTGCTAAGAAGGCACTGGTTTAAGAAAGAAATGCTAATGGTTGAGAACTTCCACTAAATGCTCAAGGAAGACCATCGCAATTTACTTCATCCTAAAGGATGATTGATTAGAAGTTGAAGCTCGTGAATGTCATTCAAATTGAATTTGTTATTTAACTTTAAATTATTAGTCCGTTTAAGTAATTTATTTGAATTATATAAATTTTAGATTATCATGTGTATTCTCCGGTTTATACAATATCTACTATAGATTATTCAATAATTTTGGAAAAGAAAATATTTTTAAAAATTGCAGTTTATTCATCTTCAGAATGCACATAGATTGCTGAACAATACTGCGGTGGGTAGAACAAGATTACGAAGTGGTACATGGCCATTATATATGGGGGATACAATTACCAAAACGGAGCAGAGTTCTAACTTTCAACAGCGAATAGGAATATGTCATTACACAATGGATGTAGAATTCCAAAACAAAACAAGTGAAGATTCGGGACAAATTTGCCTACCAACCATTGTAGGTCTATTCGGTTCCAGCTATCTTTTTCTTTAGTGCTTCAATATCTGAGGCAAGCTCTTTTCTGCTTGACTGAAAGAGGGATTACACAATTTATTAGTGATATATTTTGTCAGATATCACAAAACCACCCAAAAAGTCTTATTCTTATCTTCAATTTCTGCTAATTACAGACTAGATATCTATAGGTCAATCTCAAAGTTCTACATGTTTTTAGATGTTGAGCTTTATGCAGTACTCTATAACTTCCAGTCTCCAGAAATCAAAAGTGGAATGAAGTGCTTTTTCTACGTATGCTATTTTCATCTCTTTTGGTTTACTTTGGACTGATCAAGTATGATATATTCAAGCATCACAAATTCAGTATTGGAGACCACGACTTGAGAGTTGATCAAATGAGTTTCTTACCTTGAAGAGAAGGTATCTGTAGACAAACCAACCAGTGTAACCAAGGCCAACCAACTCCATGATCTTTGGAAGCTGAAGACAGATATAAATAAGCACAATTGAATTAAGAACAGGTAAAGCATTTATCTGACTCGTATTTAGTTGGAACTTATCACCTACCAGAGGTACAGAGTTGATTGCGCTAACAACAATTGACGATAACCAAACAGCAACTATTGCACCACCTCCATACAGAATGACAGTGGATTTGTTCTCAACTGCATCCCACTGGATTTTGATAAATGAAGCCATTTTAGATTCATAATTTCGTATTTAGAGGTTAAGGGGAAGGATATTACAAAGTATGGGAAGCTACCGAGATGCTTAGGTTCATACCTTTTCCTTAAGGTCTGTGAAAAGCTCACTGGCATCAACAGGACTAGACTCTTCTGTGGCTCTGATCAAGAAAGAAGAAGATCTACGGGCATCTGCACGAAATGTAAAGAAACAATTCAAGTATTTAAGCTCAATTCACAAAAACAATGGTCAAACAAGTTAGAGCTTCAATGCCACGCATTGAAAGGGTAAATGTCAAATTATCTCCAAGATATTGGTAATAAATGGCAATATGATCACAGAGGTGAATCAGACAGAATACTATCTTGTTTCTACGTCCATTGTCTGTTAACTCTCAACATTACCATAACAATAACTTAAATTTGTCCTTACATCCAAACAAAGACAATATCTTCTAAAGCACTTCTTAAAGGCTCAAACAACATATAAGTACACAAAAATATTAGTTAACCAGACCTTCACAAAAAAGAAAAAAAGAAAACACACACACACACACACACATACACACACACAAACGCTGATCTTGTTCGTCTTTGACAAAACTGAGATTTCCAGGTTTGTTTTTCTTGTTCATGTTTTCTAAAACTCAGATTACAATAATGTAGGAACATGGAAGACTACCTGAGACTTGCTTGATAGAAGATGGAAACGAGTGGCTGGGCAAGCGAGGTCGGAGATAAGGTAACGCAGAGCAGCGAACAGTTGCGGTGGAGGTGGGGACAAGTGGCGACAACGCCGTGACTGAGGAGGATGTCGCCGCCGCATACACCGTCGCTGCCATTGGATTTCAGTGAGTGGCTGCCCAGACGCTTTGAATCTCTTAACTTCGCCTTTGACTTGGGAGTACTTAGTCCGAAATTTTCTTCCCTGCTGAACTTTTCTCGGAGTATTTTTTTCATACTTTATTTTTCAAATTTTATCCTTTTGTGTACTGAGTTTAAGACATTGGTTGTGATGGTGACACGTGGAGGAGGCAATCTTCCTGATTGGTTCATTCCCCTATCTGCAATCCACGTTTGAGACGTTCTCTACCTCTCACTAGTCACTACAAAATGGGCTGGGAGAGACCTAAGTTTTATGAAGCGTCTATTTGGATGTGGGCCGGATTAACTTTGGGCTCAATGGGTTACCAGTCCAGTGGCCCTCTTCTCATTTTCTGATGTTGACGAATCTATTGACGGCTATGGTCTCCTCGTCCACCTGTCTTACAACGTACGACAAAACATTCGCAGTTGTGTTAGGGGGATTACAATGTAAGAGAGCGCCTGCTCCATGAGATTGAAAAGGACCTTTCTAGTATATAAGACATATCTCTTCCATATATTCCTCTCTTTAAAGGCTTTCCAAATGTATTCATTTTAGCGCTTCCTGTGTTTAACAAACATGTTGTTGTGGTTTTAATTTATTCGTACGTAATTTATGAGATATTATATATATTCAAGTATTTATTTAATATATATTATATATATAATTTCTCAAGATTTCAATTAGATGTTAACGACCATGACGATGATGACATTATATATATAATTCATTAGACATTATATATATATTTAATGTATATTATAATTCTCTTAAATTTTGGTTTAAAAACCGTCGACGAAATACATGCATTATGAACTTTTACATATATTTAGAAAGTTTAATACTATAAAAATGTATATATATGTTTAATAACTTTGCATCAACACAAATTTGTAATTAATACGCTAAGAAACAAAAGGAAAAGTAATCTTTG
>JANQBM010000009.1:25242905-25253387 GCA_025594535.1 Erythroxylum domingense | reverse complement strand
ACTTATAACACTAAGTTGAGAGGACCAAACGATGACGTATAAGACAAAAACTAAAACATGTTCGTTTAGCAATTAAGATATAACGATCTACCTCTTTTTGGATAACTATTAGAAACTAATCCATTAAAGACGGTAAGCTAGGCGATGGTGAAGAGATGTGGGGCTCTCAGTTAGAAACATATATTTGGATTCTTTTTATTTTAGGTTCTATCATTTTATAAAATTATAAACACTTCTTGTTATTTTAGGTTTTATCATTTATAAAATTATTAAAATTTATATGATTTTATTAATAAATTTGAGGAAGACAACTATTCAGATTGGATTTGAGTCGTCACTAAAAAAACAGTTAAAACTAAAATTTAAATTACACAAAATAATAATATTTTAAATATTTACAAAATATATTATTTTAAAAATAATGTTATTTTAAAAGTCAAATGTAATATATTAATTTAATTTAATTTATTAATTTAGCATTAAATCGAATATATTGCCATACCTCGTAGGTTTGCTTGCAAATTGTGCTATCACTATCGATTACGGGGAATACACTTTGAATGTTGCCATTGTCTAAGGAGAATGACACTTATTTTGAAGAAACCAATAAGCCAAATGCTCTGCGACGAAACGAGCGTCAAAGTCAAGAATGCAATGACCACTGCCGGACCCACACAGGTGCCAATCACACAAGGAATCAGTAGAAACAATCAGAGCCGTTTATTTTCCACGAAACGGCCATCGTAAAAGGTACCCCGGAAGAGATTCCAAATGAAGGGTTCAGAAATTGGGCGTTACAATTTTGTGGGACCCAAAGCAAAAGAGTCACTTCAGGGATTTAATCGCACGCACGCAGCCACACGTTTCCTTCTCTCTTAATAATCATAGAATTTAATCAATCTATCGTTAATCTCGTTTTTTCTTGTCTCCATTTTCTACTTTGTACGTTTCGACAAGCGAGCTATTATTTTTCGGTCTCTCTCTCTAAACCTTCTCCATCCCTCTTAATCGGCGGCGAATCTTCGGGGCTTGTCCATGGCTTCGAAGCGGATCTTGAAGGAGCTCAAGGACCTCCAGAAGGATCCTCCCACCTCTTGCAGCGCCGGTTTGTTCGATTCGCTTTTTCCTTGAGATTGATATCAAGTTTTGTTACTTACAATTATGTCGTTCTTTCCATGCTTGATCTGTGTTTCTTTTTATACTTTATGTCGGTATGATGCTTGGATCGCTGCGCTTGTTGTGAGCACGTCCTAGCTTTTCGCTATCTTTTACGCTGTTTGGTAAATCTGGGCGTTTCGATAGATCTCCTGGTTTATGTTCTAGTTACAGGAAGAATGTAGAACTGGATATAATTCTTCTATAAAATGGGCGTTTTGAAGATAGGTGGTTGTGCTTTTCTTTTATTTTTTTCTCTATTTAATTTGTTGGATGCTGTTTGGTTTGATTGAACATAGCTATCTGGATCTTGGGCCAGAACTTGAAACTTCAATTCGTGATATACACTTTACTTCGTTGAATGATTTTTTTTACATCTGGTAGAATCTAGCCTCTCTATCTTGTGATTTCGGACATAACTGAATCAATAAACAAAATGTATGCATTAGGATGGTCGATCCCTTTTTGTCCGTCCCAGTCTGTATATGTAGATACTGTGCCAACTGCCAGGCAAGTCTTTGTTGTTTACGTGTCTCTTATGAAAATGTCGTTGAATTTGCCTGAATTGTAACAACACACACACACATATGTAATATATGCCTATCATCTTATACCTTCTGATCATTTTTGGCCAATAAGGTAACATATTAAGATAATGCCAGTTGTACGTTTATTGTCCTTGCATGTTCACTTGGTTGAAATGTTATAAATATTTGCTTATTGAAAGTTATGGATGATGTAACTACTTGAATGTTATAGTAAGTTTCTTTTTTTTTTCCATCTCTGTCTCTACAAGATTGAAAGGAAATTAAATAGGTCTTTATGTTTTAAGTATCTGCCAAATATGTTAGAGGATCTACACCTTGTGCAAGTTCGTATCTGTGGAATTTCTAGTTATTTGTGCAAACTCCATATTTTCGCTTGGTTCAAAATTTCATTTGTTTATTGGCTTCTTTCTTTAGCTTGTTTCTGCCATAGAGAACCTTGTTCTCATGTACACCAATTGATGTATGATTTTAGTATGCATATGCCTTTTTTATTATTTCTCTGACATTGTTACTCTGCAACTTCATTATTTTTGTAGAATTCAAATCAACTCTGAATTCTCTTATGTAGAAAGAAGATGCAAATTTGGTTTTGAACGGATGATTTTCTTCTTTCTACTCTGACCCTTCAATAACTTTCCTATATTTTGACAGGCCCTGTAGCGGAGGACATGTTTCACTGGCAGGCAACAATAATGGGTCCAGCTGACAGTCCTTATGCTGGTGGAGTGTTTCTGGTTACTATTCACTTCCCTCCTGATTATCCGTTTAAGCCACCTAAGGTACATATCTCCAGTTTCTCTTTTCCTTCACTTTTCTACTTTGGTAAATATGGACTATCCATTACTGCGGCCAGTTATCATGTCTAAAATTACAACCCCATAGAGATATTAGAGATATGTTCTCCTATGTAAACTGTATTTCTTTAAGCTTGGAGGCTAAATAAGTATAGACTAGATAAATAAATTTCAATAGAGTTTGTAATGAAACAACTTATGTCACTCCACATAAGCATCATGAATGTTCAGATTAGGATAGGAGGTCTAGATGTTTAAAAGTTTGGCTATTTTTCTCTTTGTTCTGCATGATGATTCTTCATTTGAATCATAAGTTGATGAATGGTAATACGAAGGAACATGAAGTTAATCATGAGCTTTATATTGTACTATCGTGTTGACCGTATGTCTTCTTGGAAATATCTTTTTTCTCTCGCAGGTTGCATTTCGCACCAAAGTTTTCCACCCAAATATCAACAGTAATGGCAGTATTTGCCTCGACATTCTAAAGGAGCAGTGGAGCCCTGCCTTGACCATATCAAAGGTTCTTACCTCTTAGCTACTTCCTAATTCTTACCCCTTAAACGTGGAGTATATTTTCCTTTGCACAAACACACATTGCCCCTGCAGCAGTTCGGCATTGCACCTCAAATTGGTCAAATGTTCAAGTTGGGCCTTTTATTATTCCAAAAATGAAAAAGTTGATGATGTCCTTAAAAGATTTGATCCATAACCATTCCTAAAGTCTTTGTAAAGCATCCATTTTTTACCCACGATTGCTGACCTCCTGTATTACTATTAGCCCGCCTGAATTTGAAAATACTTGGACAACTGTTCCAGTTGACACTAGATAGAATGGTAAACTCTGCCATCTTTCCTCTAGCTTGTCTAGGGATATTTCCATATAGTGGAGTCTTCATATGACTAATCATGAATTTCATAGTCCTGGTCTGTTTATATATCTTTCATCCAGTCACTACTGCTGTTTCTTAAGTAGGTGGGAAGGGTTATGGATTTTGTGTTGCAGGTGCTACTCTCAATATGTTCCCTCTTGACGGACCCAAACCCAGATGACCCGTTGGTTCCAGAAATTGCTCATATGTACAAGACAGACAGGTCCAAGTACGAGGCAACTGCTAGGAGCTGGACCCAGAAATATGCTATGGGCTAGTGCTCCTTCTGGGGGACCACTAAGAATTCCTCGTCCTTTCTAATTTATGTAAAAATATTGTGTGATGCATATGTTTACTCCCGCTGTGGACAACTCAAGTTCGATTTATACAATGCCTCCTATAAAACGAACATGGTTGTGGCTGTTTGTATGGAAGCTTGTCCTTGAGTTATCAAAGACGTGTAGTTGATGTTCGATATTACAATTTCTTCAATTAGGGCCTTAATTGAACTAATGCAACATATGTGTACTTGTTTGCAAAAAGTGTTCAAAATACGTTCAATCCGCACTCAAAAGTTGGGTATTTCTTATTTTTAGAACAACTTTTTTCTTAATTTAATGGTATCTTTATATCATCTGATGCCATTTGATAAGGTTTTGGAACTAATTTTTTTGGTGATTTTGTATTTCTTCAATAATTATTTTGACTTTGATGGAGCAGGTAAGTATTTTGTTACAGAATAATCAAATTGAGATTGTTCTTCACTTTGAAATTAGAGCGTGTCAAAAAAAGTTGGAATATGTCTTGTGCATGCACCTTAAACGACTTTATGGTTTTTAATCTTTATAATTAGTTGGAACATCTATATTACGTTGTCCTTTTAAATTAATTAGAAGGTTTGAAATACCTTTACACATCTTAGATACTTCTAATGTATTCTCTTTCTTACTAACCTTGGGCTTTTGTCTTTTGACTCTTATATAATATAACAAATTGCGATTCTTTAGTCAACGAAGAGAAGAATCCACCTAAAAAGATGAGCTAAAATCCTCAATGCCAAAAAAGGATAAAAAATATATTTTTAAAAAATGACAATTAAAGGGAACAGTTAAGTATTGGATACTTGATGGGCAAGGAAGAGTCATATGGTAATTGATTAAATTATACCTTTTCTCGATACATGTGACCATACTTAACTAACGTAAATATACTTAATTTCAATACAATGACATTAATTCCTTCAAAAGATTAGACTGACATGTCTGTGACAGAATCATATTACTAACGCTTGGGAAACCGAGTGTCGTTATTAAGGGAAGAATTACCTAATGTGGTAGATGGCGTTTGTACTACACGCGTACATAATCCTCGTGGGTTAGAACATGGTTGCTTGGGGACCAAGCTGAATCCGAAGGAATCAAACTCTTTTACCGGGCCAAGAGTGCCGCGTGTCTGGAATCCAACGGTTGATCGGGGATGCGGCAAGTCGTTTCGGATCTTCGGTGATGACCGGGATATCCGGCTATAACCATTAAAAGGTTTTTCCGAAAGGGCTATTGTTTATCAACTAATTAACAACCTAAAGAAGATTTCAACCTTAATCAAGGCAAGAAGTAAATGCAAATGACCAAAAGCCTCAAAATAAGAAAATTCAAAATGAGGAACAGATTTTAGGATTCTGCTATAAAAATAAAACAATGGTACTAACTACTAAGCCTTTTTGACTCTTCCTTGCAACTGATACTCACTCTCCTTTTGCTCTTTCCTCTCCATTTTTGATCTCTTCTCTTAGTGTTGTCACCATCTTCTGTGCTTTTTCCTCTCTGTTGTTCCACAGAAATCCTTTCCGTTTTTTTTTTCTCTGGCCTGTTGGGTTCTTGAGTTTGTCTGTTTCTCTCTCTTAACATTTCTTCTTGGTTCCTAAAGGTGACATCTTTCTGGGAAATTCTAAGTTTTTTGTGGTTTTGATCGAAAACCCATTTCGATTCAGTTAAGTTTACTTAGTTTAAGATGAATTCCTCTTCATTCAAGTACACGGAGCACAGGATTGTTACTAATAAGGTTGTTAGATGTTGTGATTCAAAACCCACGAGAATCGTTCGTATATCGGTTACTGATGGTGATGCGACCGACTCGTCGGACGATGACTGTGACGAGCTGCGAATGGTTCACCACCGGAGAATAAAGAAGCACGTTAACGAGATCAGAATCGAGGACTGTGGAAACTACGCTAGTGACAGGGCAAATGAAAAGTCAAAACAACGACAAAAGAAACCATCTTCGAGGGAAAATGGATATTATCCAGAGGGCAAAAAATATCGCGGTGTACGACAACGGCGGTGGGGACGGTGGGCGGCGGAGATAAGAGACCCGTTCCGGCGAACAAGGATTTGGTTGGGAACGTTTGACACGGCGGAAGAGGCTGCGATGGTGTACGACCAAGCCGCTATTCGCATTAGAGGACCTAATGCTCTCACCAATTTTGTAAGACCACCAGTGAGAACGACTCAAGCCCCAGAAGTTGATACTGTTGCGACAATTTCTGGGTATGATTCTGGTAAAGAGTCCACCAGTCTCTGTTCTCCAACTTCTGTGCTTAGATTCCAATCTACCGAAGAACGTGGAGCTGAGTCACAGCCTTTAGAGACTGACTGGAGAGGACATGTTGAAGAAGTTAAAGAAAGAGTCTTTATGCCCGTTCAGGATCTAAAGGAAGATGACTGGAGACCGGTTCAGGAGTTGAGTGAAGAAGATTCCAATTTGTTGGACCACGATTGTTTCATCTTCGATCCTTGGTGCTTCGAACAAATTCTGGAATTCGATATTCCAAAAAGACAGGTTTTCCTGGATGAGCAGCATAGTATACTAAACAGTGGTGTAAGGGAAGATCTAGCTGATATTTCAGTGCACTTGGATGGAGATTTTGGATCATTGGTGTGGGACGTGGATGATTACTTTGGGGTTTAAGCTTCTCTTAACATGGAGAGCTTTCAAAGATAACAGAAGAATTGGTATGAGAAAGAATCCAGAGACCGATGGTGATTGATTGATTGGTTTGGATGGTAAATTCCGAGAGGAGTTTTGGATACGTGTCTGGTTCTTTTTGTTTGTGTTTAGTGTGTAATTTCAGGGTTATGTACTTATGTTAACTGTTTATATATATAATTATATGGAGAGATATTAATGTCTAAATTGAAGGGTCGATTTATCTTTTTGTTTTTCCTTTTCGGCTTAGTTGTCTTATAACTTTTATGATACTATTGATTTATGGTCTTGGCTTTTAGTTGTTTCTTGCTGCAACTTTTGTCTCCTTGTCTATTGGTGTTAATGGGTTAGCGTCAGACTTCCTTTCATATCCACATTGCGGGGTGGCTGGCTCGAAAGGTGGTTGCCAAGTGGCCAAAGTTGTTGAGCATGTTCAACGGTTGGACACCTTGGGACCTCCAGAACCATATGCTTACGCTCCTTGCGGCGTTTCAAAACCATAGAGCAATGACCATATTCTAATGTTTAGCTTTTACTGTGTCTCATTCGAAGATACCTGAATATCTTTCTTTGAATTGAAAGCTTGTGGTCGCTAGGATATAATCGCTTAGTAGCTTTACATATTATATATTTTAAATATACTCTAATATCTTGATTTTTTTTAATATAACACTTGAACGAAAATTGTAATGTGGCGTTAACACTCAATTCCAAGAATTGAGGAGTAATTTTGAATTATGGAAAACTTTTTGGTTCCACAATTTAAATAAAATATCAATTAAATTAATTTATTTACACACTAAAATAATATATTGAGAACTTAATTTTTTAAATGCCCATCAACTAGATTTTAAATGTTTATTAAATAAAATTTTTAGTTGTATGAAATAGTCTATAAATTTATATATTTTAGATAAATTAGATGACTTAAAATTAAGCAATAAATTTAATTATATTACATTTGTAGAGTTTAATATATTCCCTTTTGACAATTCTTCATTAGAACTTTCAACTTTAATTTTTTAAATATTTTTAAGTTGAAAGTTGAAAGTTTTAATGAAGAGATTGTCAAAAGTTTTTTAGTATTTAAAATTAAAAGATTTCTAAAAAGGCTAGTCTTTGAGGGGTAAAAATTAAATAATTAAAGTTGTTTTTTTTGTGACCATAAGGTTATGTTTAGTTAGACGTAAAATTCTTAATGAAATTGAATGGTTTGATTTATATTGTCAAAAGTTTTTTAATATTTAAAATTAAAAGATCTCTAAAAAGGCTAGTCTCCGAGGGGTAAAACTTAAATAGTTAAAGTTATTTCTTTATAACTATAAGGCTATATTTAATTGGACATAAGATTTTTAATGGAATTGAATAATTTGATTTATAACGGAACGGAATCTAAATGGATATAATATTAGAAAATTGTTATCTGGGAGAAATGAAAGAGTTCATAATGTAATATAGTGAAATGTTATTTAGAAAAAAAGTTTATAATGTATTACAGTGAAAAATTGTTTATCATTTTACATTCTATTTTAAACTTTTCTTAAAAAAAAGAAGTTTTTTATTTTTACTGTTTAAGATAAAATAAAATATAATATAAAGCTCTTCTCTTCCATCTCTTTTAATTATAAACTTTCATCCCAAATGATAGAATAATATTACATTCTATTTCATTCTATTAATACATTTCCAACCAAACATAACCTAAATTTACATGTTTAAGTTTCGTCCTTCTTCAAACTCTCGCAAAGCGAAAAACCTTATGTATTGGGTACATTAACTTTTAACTTTTTGATAGAAATTACTTATTAAATTCTCTAATAATCTTTTATTACTCTTCTAATTTGTAAGTGATTCAAATTTTTAAATTATAAAATTGTAGAAATCACTTTGTTAAATCCTTTGGCTTATCATCATCACTCTAGTTTCTAAATGATTCTGAATTTCAATTTTTTTAAATTAAAAGACGTGAGCTGTCAACTTGCATTGCGGCTGCAAGAGATCGTACGATCACTCATAAACAAGATTTATCATTTGTCTTTTTCAATTTTATTTTCTGAGATATTTTTGGTCCCAGTATGTCTGCTACTGGGGGCCACCTGCTATAGAGCCTTGACATAAAGAACACTACTCAAATGAGTAATTTTGCTAGGTATAAAGATTCTTTAATTATTGTTTGGGACTCGCCTCTCCCTCTGCTTCTCCTCCGGTAAATGTATGTTAAGCAAACTGAAAGTTTCAAAAACAGTTCTTTTTTTTTTTTTTGGGTAAGAAAAAAGCCGAACAGTAAAATTACACAACTAATCTAGGGAAATAAATTTCCGACAAATCCTCTACTATGAAGCCGGCGTCAGTCAAGTATGGCATGTTGGAAATCCAACTAGGAAATAGTTCTAATCTAATAGCCTACTTCTCTCAAAAGGCATAAAACGATAGATAAAGATTCCGATAAGTAGAGATATATAGAGAAGTTTTTATGTACACTGAAAATGTAATAAAAACAATTTAAAACATGATGTCATCTAAAAAAGGTACTTAATCCTCCCAAACTTTTCTCCGGATGGATTGTCTTTAGAAGTTCTTCAATTTTAAATTTAATTAAAAAAATTATTAAATAAAAATTAATAAGTTTATTACAATTTATAAAAATTAATTAGTTTTAAAAAATAATCAATTAATTAATAAATTAATCAATTTTTAATAACAATGATTATTAAAAAATTGATGGGTTTAATTAAAAGGTTTTAGGTTTATGAAATATAAATTATTTTGTACAACTAATAATCTAATCATTTAATACACGTTCAAAAAATGAAAAATATAAATTCTACCCGTGTAAGAAAAATAAAGAATGCCGTCAAAGTCGAAAGCTCGTATATGGTCTATAGTATTAATCTGTTCTATTCAAATGCTTTTATGTTTGTGTGTATATAATTTAATACTGATGTGATATGTACATAGACCGTCTGAATTAATATGGTTCCCATCCTCCCGGCCGATTAAATTTGAAGATTTGAAATGACAGGAAGCAGAGCTTTAGCATGAAAAGATAAGACTAGGCCTGTCACAAAATCTCTGGAAATCACGGGAAAGACAAAGGAAAATTTATACCATTTCGCTCATGAGTCGCATGAAGGCCTAAACGAGCTGTCGTGTTAAATTGAGTGTTAACTGGAAGCAGGGAGCTAGGACGATGCATGTGGTCCTTTTTCACCTACCAAGACATCATATCGGGCTCAAGAGTATCAAAGTGTAGTGTCGGGAGATTTCTTAGGCAACAATCTTTGGTGGGCTCTAACGATTATTATGTACTTGCTCTTTTCTTTTTCTTTTATATGTTACAGTCCCAAAAGATAAAAAGCGAAGGAGTCAAGGACAGTGTCTATCTGCATTCTCCAGCTTAGTTTGAATTCTACCGATGAATTCCAATCGTGATTAGGTTGATTTCTTTGATAAACTATTATATGTACCTCTCTAATCGGAGTAATTTGGATGTTGTCAATTGGATGGTGATGTGTAATCTCATTCACTTACCAAAAAAAAATCTCAAGAGGCCATTGTTTTAACTATGGTCCCTATCTTCTGGCACACTTGAGAAGCTCGCAGCATTTCACCAGTAAACATGCAGAGGAACTCTGCTGCGAGCATTCTCTGCGATGATGAATAATGTTTCTTGGACCGTGAGCATTGACAATGGCATACTCCACGTGATCATGAACTCCGAGCTGTGGGGTATAACCAGCTAGGCTTATAGCAAGCCAACAGAACTTCACTTTAAAGCTAGAGAATCCACCAAAAAAGAAGAAAAAGATAAAAGACATCACATACCATATGCTAAACCCTAAAACGAAAGAGTTGGGAGTGGCGTTGAGCTTTCCACCGTAATCAAAGATCAGAAAGTTGCCAGATTCTGAGAAGCTTTCTTTGACATGTGGGCTGTTTCTCTATGATGGAGTTGACAAGAGAGAACTCCAGGCTCTCGTAGACGAGCATGGGTTTTGTAAAGGTGGGCTCACTGACAAAATGAGAGAGAAATAGCAACAAACTCTGCAGAGTCAGTTGTCACTGTGGCATTACACGTAGGGACCCAATTCAATGAAGAACATAGATTGCTTGCCATCAGAAGTTGGT
>JANQBM010000009.1:25174739-25189092 GCA_025594535.1 Erythroxylum domingense | reverse complement strand
AGTAACCAAACAATCAAGTGGCACAGGATTAAGTTGTTTTGTCAACTGTCCCCACTCACGGGGACAGTAACCAAACACGGTGTAATACTCCCCCTCAAGTGTAACTAAGACTGGACATTCAGTTGTCGCTTGAAATAAACGTAGTGGTAATCGGACCAGGCTGTTAGGACTGGACATCCAGATGGACAACCGAAAAATTAATAATCCGGACTAAACCTGCTCTGATACCATATTAAAAATTTTAATATGAGTAGAGTGTAGAGCTCATTAATAAGAATTGAGCTTGGGTCAACAATTGTTAAAATAACTAAAACTAGTCATTTGAATAATTGACCCTTACCACTTATAAACCCTTTAATATTTTTATGTTTAGTCAATATGAGATACTCTAATATAGTAACTACTATAGAAAATTGCACTATTATTAGCAAAATATCACAAGAATTACTATATAATAATCAAGATTTAGGTGTTAGAAGAAAATATTTAATTGCAGATTTCGAATTTAATGTAAATCTAATATTTATTAAAAACACTATTAATCTTGATTAGCAGATAAATTAATACCATCAATAAAAAAAGTTAATTACCGCTTTTATAGATTTTATGTGTCGAGGATAATTATGGATAAACCACGAGCAGAGCGCGTGTTCTACTCACGTAAAAAGGTCCAAAAATGTAAGAATAGGATTTGTTCCCTGGAGCAGGGCTCAGCTCTCAAGTGAGACCTTGCCTTTAGTCAAGCGTTAGTTCAGAAATGGCATGTGAATGCTGGAAAACAACAAGGTTATATTGGTCATATCACTTACTGGTCTCAGTGTAATAATGCGGCAAAGAGGAGGGGGGAGAGGGAATAACGGAAAGAGAAAAAAAAATAAAAAAGTGGACGGCAGTAGCCAAATGGCAACGAACGAACGCCTATATAATTCCACTCTTTGGCAATAATCTTCAGCTCACCTCCAATGTTCATCCCCATAACGAAAGAACAGACAACCTTCGATTGGACTGACCAATCCAACGCGTGAGAGTAGTATTCAATATAAGCATGTTGTTTGTCTTACGCTGAAACCGAAACCTTTGGCTTCCCTATTCATTCAGTCGTAGAGCGTCACACCTCACACGAGGAGTGATAGCCAAATAGCATTGAAATCGGTGAATTCTGTAACGTCTTTCACTGACCCTCATCATCTCTGCTTTCCCTGAAATTGTTAACTCCAAAAAGACTCCATTCCCATCAGTTTCTTTTTGGTGACTGTTAAAGGCAGACACCCCTTTAGTAAATCCAACTCAAGACTTCGGTTACTGGCAGGTATTGTTTCTGTTATTGATTCTACTGCTGACACCCTTTTAAGGTTCTTGTTCGCTGGTGAAATTTTTTCCAAATTATGGTGAAGTGGGCTTTCTTGAGAACGGTCTGAAAGAGAAACAAACTGTTTTCATTTTCATTTTTTTAAGCAATCATTAGATGGTTCACCCTTTTAAGGTTCTTGTTCGCTGGTGAAATTTTTTCCAAATTATGGTGAAGTGGGCTTTCTTGAGAACGGTCTGAAAGA
The DNA here is from genome assembly GCA_025594535.1 of Erythroxylum domingense. Taxonomy (NCBI): domain Eukaryota; kingdom Viridiplantae; phylum Streptophyta; class Magnoliopsida; order Malpighiales; family Erythroxylaceae; genus Erythroxylum; species Erythroxylum domingense. Next base: position 25,187,539 of record JANQBM010000009.1, on the reverse strand, counting down.
GAAACAAACTGTTTTCATTTTCATTTTTTAAGCAATCATTAGATGGTTTCATGTAATTTAGCTTTTACAATCTAATTTTCGTATAGCTTTGCGTACTTGTTTCCAAATTGTTTGTTAGTCGCTTTTCAATCACTAAAAGAGCCCCTTTAGCTGTACCTTTTGAGCTTTCCCTATCCATTTACCGTTGTTCATTTCCTTTCTTGTTATGGTTTGCATTTCTGCTCTGAGGCTGAGCTTACTCCAATTCATATTGGTTTTTAAAACTATATTAGTCCTTTTCCTGTTTGATTCTTTTCATATACTTGTCCAAGTCTACTTTGATCCACGGGCCATGTTTGTGGAAAATTCTCCGTGGGTTGACCAATTTGACCGTCATTTCGAGCTTCAAAGTTTCTTCTTTATATTTGGTCGCTTCTTTTGATGTTAGGTACACTTCCTTTATTGAGTTGCTTATAGCAATTAACTCCCACCACTTGCAAAGTTATAGGTCCTCTTTCTGCATTTCTTGAGAACTTTGCTCTTCTTTTTTTGTTTCCTTTTTCCCCTCAATTCAATCCTTTGCAGAAAGCTGTCACAGCTTGAGTTTCTGATCTTTTTTTTGTGTAGGGCCTGTTTTCTGCATCAGCAATTTGTCTCTATTTTCTTTTACGAGATCTTATTCATAAGAAACTTGCTCCGACTAGATATTTTATTGGGTGAGCATATGTTCTTCATAGTTTGGTTTGTCAGGTCTGGTAAAATTTGTTTGTAGTGAAATTCATCCGTTCAAATGGTTGTTACCAGTTCAGTTTGATACCTGTCCCATGTCATGTAACAGCTTGTACTCTTTTTTTTTTTGGTTGCTTTAGTTTAAGAGGTTAGCAAGGATGTTGGATAAGATGGAACAGCTGAACCCTGAGAGAGTAATAGAGGAATTTGAAGCCATGACAAGAGATGCTGAGAAGGTCCAGAGAGAAACTCTACAGAAAATTTTGGAAGAGAATGGATCTGCAGAGTACTTGCAAAATTTGGATCTTAAGGGAAGAACTGATCCTGCTAGTTTCAAGGCTTTTGTTCCACTTGTTACCCACAAGGACTTAGAACCATATATTCAGAGGATTGTAGATGGAGATTCTTCCTCCATTCTCACTGGAAAGCCGATTGCGACTATTTCCTTAAGGTAAACTTGGATTGTGTAATTAAGTTTCCTTCATCAATTACTTCCTAATTGATGTGAACCAAGTTGCTAACTGTAAGAAAATCACTTGTCTTGTTGCAGTTCTGGCACTACTCAAGGTAAGCCCAAGTTTATCCCATTCAACGACGAATTAATGGATGCCACCTTGCAGATTTTTAGAACTTCTTATGCCTTTAGAAACAGGTACTCAAAGAAAGATTGAAGTTGTTGAAGTGCATTCAATTTTTGTCATTTTCTCGCAGTAAATCTTTTATGGACATTTACAAGGATGCAGAAAGTAGCTGGCTTCCTATGATATTTATAGTTGGTTGTGATTTTATGTCTTATCTGCTTGAGGAACAATCTGAAATGCAGAGAATTTCCTCTTGGAGGTGGAAAAGCTTTGCAATTTATTTACGGTAGCAAACATGGCAAAACAAAAGGAGGTTTAGCTGCAGGAACAGCCACAACAAATGTGTACCGCAATCCAAGGTTCAAAAATGCAATGAAGGCTCTTCATTCTCAATGTTGCAGCCCTGATGAAGTGATATTTGGCCCTGATTTTCATCAATCATTATATTGCCATCTTTTATGCGGTTTAATCTTTCACCATGAAATTCAGTTTGTATCTTCAGCGTTTGCCCATAGCATCGTTCTTGCATTCCGAACATTTGAAGATGTTTGGCAGGAGCTCTGTAATGATATAAAGGATGGGGAACTTAGTAGCCAGATCACTGATCCTTCCCTTAGAACAGCAATGTCAAAACTGCTTAAGCCGAATCCTGAATTGGCTAACTTGATATACAAAAAGTGTTCAGGATTAAGTAACTGGTATGGATTAATACCAGAACTTTTCCCCAATGTGAAGTACGTCTATGGGATTATGACTGGGTCAATGGAGGCATATCTGAAAAAATTGAGGCATTATGCTGGGAAGCTACCGTTGTTGAGTGCTGATTATGGTTCTTCAGAAGGGTGGATTGGAGCAAACATTAGTCCAAGATTGCCCCCGGAGCTAGCTACCTTTGCCGTGCTTCCTAACATCGGATATTTTGAATTCATACCCCTCAGGAGTGATGAGGAGAGCTATATAGACCCTGAACCCTTCGGTCTCACAGAAGTTAAGGTTGGTGAAGAATATGAGGTTGTCCTCACCAATTTTGCAGGTACTCAACAACTTTCTCTTCCTCAAATTTGTCTAACTGATTACCTGAAGCATATAGTGTTATTGTGGCTTTTCTTTCTGGAGATCCTTTTAGTTTTGGCAGGAATATGCAAAAGGCTTCCTGCTATTGGTCTCAATGTGATTGTACTCTTCTTGGAAAACATATATCCTCATGAATATTCTTATTACGCTTCTGAACTATTTCAACTCCCCCAAGGCTTTCCATATTGAACAAATTTCATATTATATAGCTTTGTTTTGTGGTCGGTCAACTTTTTTCAGCTTTTTGAGTTAGTATTCTTTTCATTTTCCTTGGCTTGAATGGTTGAGTGGAAAAATATAGCCTTCCTTTTTCTCCTTTTCACATAATCCTACTGCTTGCCTTATTTTATTTCCTCCAGTATTCTACGTCTTCTCAAGCTGTTAGTTCGCTTAGTCCTTTTCTACTTATTTTCCTTTAAGTTCAACTGAATGACGTTATCTAAGAGTGAAAAGGAAATGAAGTACATGATTGCTAGTAGCTGCTTGAAGAAAAACGTTCTTCTTTACCTATTCTCAACTATTGATGTGAGACTGTATTCAATTATTGATCTAGTTGTCTGAATAGAGCCATGCAAAACAAAACAATATTTGTCATGGATTAGACTGAAAATAATAAGCACATGAAGAATCTTAATACCGGACAAACTTCCATAAGTTTGTGAACCTGCGAGTTACGTCTCCTCTCCTCATTTGATGTTCTTGAATTTTGGCATGTTGCAGGTTTGTATAGATACAAGCTAGGAGACGTGGTGAAGGTTATGGGGTTCCATAACTCAACCCCAGAACTTAAATTTGTTTGCAGGAGCAACCTGTTGCTCACCATAAACATTGACAAGAACACAGAGAAGGATCTGCAGATAGCTGTAGAGGAAGCTGCCAAGGTTTTAGCTGGAGAGAAGCTTGAAGTTGTTGACTTTAGTAGTTTGGTTGATGTGTCCACAGACCCGGGACACTATGTAATCTTCCTGGAAATTAGCGGGGAAGCAAGTGAAGAAGTACTACAAGAATGTTGCAATTGCTTGGACCGGTCTTTTGTCGACGCGGGGTATGTTAGTTCCCGCAAGGTCAGGACCATTGGACCTCTTGAACTCCGAGTTGTTAGGAGAGGAGCTTTCCAGAAGATTCTGGACCATTATCTAGGCTTAGGGTCTGCTGTCAGCCAATTTAAAACACCTCGTTGTGTTGGCCCATCTAACATTAAGGTTGTACAAATCCTATGTAATAACGTAGCTAAGACTTATCTTAGCACTGCTTTTTAAATAAATATAAACAAACCCTCTAATATCCGCCTCTTTAGTCTTTATAGACCCATTCTAACCAATTTGCTTGATGGTTAAACAATAAGTAAATTATAAACTCAAACATTATGAAATACTTGAATTACAAAAAAATTCATAAAATCATCATGCGCAGACTTGAAATGTCTACACAAATATTGGTCGTCTTGCTGTTCCGAGTCTTTTTCGACATTTTAACGAGATATATTAAGAATATATTGTTTAATTTCTCATTTTTATATAAAGTGAGCAGTGATGATGAGTTAAATGAAAAACAAGGAAGCGTATACTAATGGAGGTTTTTGATTTCCATGCATCTCTTTTCATATAGGGACGTACCTTGATATCGATAAACGTGAAGATTAAATACCACATGTCCATCTGCGCGCGCAGTAGTTGCCTGGTCGGTAGGATATCATCTCAAGATAAGCTCAGAGTTTAAGGTTGCCTTGACGCCGGATGGCGATGACATGACAGAATCGGACCCACCGACAATCTATATTGACCTTACCTCCGTGAAATAGATATGGATGAGACGTTGCGCTATGAGCCTATGACCTTGATTCCACTGATTCCCCTTATCCTGCATTGTGTCTTCTGCACAGAAAGTTGCGCACGCCACTGAGCTTTTCCATGTCGCATCAAATGCCAAAATCATAACTTTTGCAAGGAGGTGAAGAAAATATTGTATTTCATAAAATTATTATATGAATTTACATAAAAAATATACAAATGAATACATTTTATAATTATTAAAAAATATATAACGCATATAACTTATATTTTATGATTGGTATAAAAATATTTTATGTATATCATCCTTCTTCAAGGTAGTACAAAGTTAGATATCTTGAGTTTAAAAACAAGTTATTGAAATCATTGAAAAATATAAGATTTAAAAAAAAGTCTGCAATTTATGATTGTGATGAGGTAGAAATAAATTGAATAATTCCTTGATTAACATAATATCTCACAAAAGTTACAATTAATTTCAATAGCTTTGATACGTTCATGAAAAACATTATTAAGAACAATTTGTATGACTTCGTCGTTATCACACAATATAGGAGTTGTAGAAGAAGAAACATACATGCAACCAACGTAGCTAGAGGAGTTCAAAAGTTTGTGTCCGTAAGAGCTCGATACTCTACTTATGTGATAGATCAAGAGATAATTGTTTGTTTTTTAATTGGATTGTAAAACGAGAGATGAGCTAAGAAAGAAACAATAGTCAGTAGTTGAGCGTTCATTAGTTGAATTTTTAGCCCAATGAACATCAAAGTATGCTCATAACTCTAATAAAGAGGAATGACAAAAGTGAAGACTTTGAAAAAAAAGTACATATGATAAACCAAAGGATATGAAGAATAACAAAGAAGTGAATGATATGAGGTGTTGGCATGAATTTACTGATGATGTGAATGGTACAGTCAATATTAGGATAAGAAATAGTAAGGTATATAAGTCTGCCAATTAATTATCAATAAAGAATACCATTATTGAAGAGAGTCTTATCAATAATAGAGATGAACATTTGGTTTAAAGGGAGTTTAGTAGCTTTGGTGTCAACAATGCTTGATTAAGAGAAAAGATTTGTGACATATTTTACTTGAGTTTGATAAGTTTGATAAGAGGAGGCTTTAGTGACAAGAACAATTTCTATAGACGAAATATATTTTCTCATTTGACAATTTTACAGAGATCATTGATGAAGAAAAGAGCTAAAGATGGGCTCGAACTCATCTCTAAGAGTCATCAAGAGATGCCAAATATACTTTCAACCGCAAAGTTTGGCATAGGTTGTGGCATCTTAGGTATTAGGTCAAGTAGGGTCTCCAAATACCAACTGATCGTAAAGCTCTTGTAGTTCAGACACATAAAGATGGATGATTTGACCGGGTTATTGTTGCATGTAATAAAGTTGGCTATAAAGTTGAAATTGATTGAGATTATCAAATACAAAATAACTACATTTAAGAAAATCACATACCCTTTTAGTAGTATCAAATTGACAAAAATCAAGCTTGATTACTTCAATAGATGTATTATGAAACTATGTTAGAATATACTGATTCATATCATCATAATATAATAGACATTTTATGAACATATCCTCTACATCATCAAGCTTTTGAGTAGGTTTAGGTATCTCATCAATAACTATATTCCAGAGAAGTCTTCATTTGAGAAAGCTACACATTTATTCAACCCACATATCATAGTTAGATCCATCAAATAAGACATTAGTTAGTTGAAGAATATAATGATAAAACTTAGGAAGTATCTATTGTGAACACAAGACAAAACATCCTAACAACAAAGTTTAAAAACACACAAAATTGAAGAAACCTATATTTAGAGCTACAAGTTGTTTAATTTGACCCCAAAAATGAGTTTAGAACACCCAAAAACTTTAAGAATTGGTCTAAATTTTGACAAAATCAGTAAAAAAATTGAATTGTTCAATCAAAATTAGGTCAAGAGATTTGAACCGAGCCAGGTTAATGAACTAGTTGAATTAGTGATGATATAGGATGCTAACACATGGATGATGTGGCAATCACGTGGGACCAAATACTAATGTGGCAATAAAGCAAGGCCTATGGTTGATGTGAGACAATGGTGTGGTAGTGATGCAAGTGGCCAGTGATGATGTGGTACTATGACGTGGCAATGATTTGGCGATGGTGTATGGAGACGTGGGCCACTTATAAATTGACACTTGTCACCTTGTATACTATTGTTTTAGTTGAAACAATGTCTTTTTAGCTATGGAATTACCAAAACAATGTTATTTTAGGTTGTCATCAACCGCTGAATGATGGAATTTCATAAGTTGATGTTTATTTTCTTGGGGAGTGTGAGGGTGCATAGAGAGGCCTTTTAAGATGTCGTTTGTACCGTTGTGATAGTAGTAAAGAGTAGAAGAGTTTGGTATATATTGAAGGCTACTTAAACTACAAAATTAACTATGAAAGTTGAGAACTAAAAGACTCTTATCCTTTTTACAAAAAGAGGTAGTGAATACCATATAAAAAGATAAGAAAACTTTGTATTTCTGTGTGCATAAAAATTAAGCATAAAAAAGTATTTGTATATAAATTTAGACAAGAATACACAAAAATATACTTTATAATTATTACATAAATGTATATAATGCATATGTTGAAAAATGAAGGTAGAATTCGATCCCACATGAAATAAAATAATTACGAAATTTTTTTGTTTTGATTTCTTGAAAGTCAAGATCACTTAAATTTTATAAAATGGTTAACACATAAATCATAATAAAGCTTAAATCTTAATTTGTACCTTATTTCAAAGTTTGATCGTATTCTTGTCGAATCTCTTGAACCATTTCTAAAATCGACTCATCTTAACCACCATAATCACACAAGTTGTTAAGAGAACTCTGCAACTATTATAGAGAGGGTTAGATAATAAGTACTTTTAGAACTTACGTGTATTTATAATATGTTTAGAATATTTTAGTAATTTAATTCATATTAAATTATAATTTCAATTGAAATTTAATTAGAATTACATATATTTTTAATTTAGCACTAATTATGCCCAAATAAAATCTAGTATCTCATATTGATCCCTATTTATTAAATATTTCATATTTAATTATAAAATTTATCAAACTTTTGATTCAGGTTCAACTTGATTAAAATATTTTTCTTTCTTTAACCTGTTCTTTAAGTGTGACCCATTAATTTTCAAAATATGTTGACAATAAATATAAATTATAACCTTAAATCATGGATATGATTTGATAAATTAAACTATTTTAATTTATCTTTAATTCTCTAATTAAACAATTTATATCTATAGATCAAGATTTATGTCTAACAACATATCATAATTACGCAAGTATTTAAGAATGTTAAAGTGATTTTGACTAACCTTTTCATGCATGATTTTTTTAGTAATTCAATCATTTCTTCATACAATGTTCTGATTAGACAGAAAAATGGAAAATAATGTTTGCTTTATTTCAGTTCAATCATGATAATTCTTCATCATTAGTAGTCAATTCAATTAATGATATTTGAAAATTATTTTCAAAATGCCATTCTACCTTAATCAAGGATTTCCAGAATTAATACTAATCGAGAACAATAAAATATTTTTCCTAATCACTTTATGGTGAGGAATCTTATATTGATCACCCAACTACTCCATATAGTTCAAGTTATTCTACCTACTGACTGAGTTACTCTTGACTAAAATATTTGATAAGTAGTTTTAAAACATTACAATCATTACATGAGATAACTTTAGAAATCTCAAATCAAGTAATCACTTATATAATTATCACAATACAAATTTTCATACACATATAAGTAATGCTCCAAATAAACTTTCATATGGAGTCAGTTCAGTGAATTTGTTCTCTAACAAGTATTCATACGTTTGTTTAAATATTTTCATATTTTAGTCTATAAGATCGACTACTTCATTTAGAAGAAAAAACATAATGCATGTTAGTATTTTTACGCTCTATTAATGTCTAGTTTCAATATAACAATGATTATGAATAATTTAGGAATAATACATAAAATACAATACAAATTCCATAATTATGATCTCATCGTAATTTTATTTGCAATATATATTTATCTCACATATTTTATCATATATGTTTAAATATATAAAAAATAAATAACATTTTTAAATAATTATTTTCTAAACTACAATTCAACTGATTTACTATCATTTGTTTCAATTTTAAGTGGGCTTCTCTTGCACTTTAATTCCTAGTAAATCATAAATCAAGCTGAAACTTTGAAGATGAAACCAGAAAGGAATTGATGCTCCTTCTTTATTGATTTGTCGGGTTGGTTTGGTTTTCAGGTTGCAGGGTTGATTCTCTTCAAAATGAGATTTTGGATGAGTTTTCGACCCTTAACACTCTTTATCTTTAAGCTGTGTGTTCAATTTAGAAAGTTATTTGGTAAGAATTTCACGACAATGCCCCCTTTTATAGTAGAAATGACATATATGAAAAATATGACAATGAATAAGCGTGGATAAGAAAAGCAAGAGGAAGCACATGAACGCCGCATGTCATGGATGAGCATAGCCATAAATAAATATGTTAAAGTATGATTTCTTAAAATCACTCAACCGGCCTGTCGGCGGGTCAACACATGATATTGACTCTCAAAAGATGGCGCGTCGTGTATCAGAAATAAACTAAACAAATCGCATATATGATTTTGTCATCTAAGCCAGAAAACTTAAGGATAGGGAAGTGGTAAGAGTATAAGAGACATATAGGAAGTGGTAAGAGTATAAGAGACATATAAGCTTTATATTTGCAGCTGATAGCAAAAAGATGATAAGACAAGGCTTTTCTAGAAAACTTAAAAAAGAAAAAAAAGAAACTCTAGAAATGAGCTTTACAAGTAACTTTATCATCACTTAGAAAGTGGGACTACCAAGATATTTTTCGGTGGGATTTTCTCATGTGGTTGATGGCTACCCTTCACAGCCGAAATATGTCTCCAGTCCACTTTGCTCCGTCTCTTCTATAATTACTTAAAGGGGTTGACTCCGAGTCACAAATCTTTTTAAGTCAACACTATTACACCACAACTTTGGTGGATCAGGAACTACCGTTGTCACAATCACTTGCATGACTTTAGCAGTTTGGAATATAGGCAGCCACTTGCATAACTCCTATGAATAGGTGTAACTTGGCCACCTTAGCTTCCGGAACCGTACCTGGATCTTATTCACAGGATAGCCCTTTTGGTCAATCTTTGTTCCCTGTATAAGAATGTAAAATTGGCATTGAAATTTGCATCTCGAGTATATGTTTGCATCTTTTTCCCTGAAATGTATCGTTTGTGTTCGTATCACCAAGTATTATATAGTTCTATTACATTTTTTGCTTTACGAATTTACGAATTTACACCCTGTGGAACTTGCGTTCTAGTAATTAACGAATTTTGGTATATTATTGATATATTTTAGTGATATTGTTGACAAAACCCTGTGATCAGAAACTTTCTTCATGTGTTCAGACGTTGGAAAGAGCTTGCTTGGTTTCTGTGCTTAGATCCAGTAAAAAGGTTCTACAGTATTGGCACACTGTTCGAATTAGCAACAGAAAGTGTGCTGTTCGTTTTCAAACCTAAAATGGAGGCTAACTTTTTGTCTGTCTTCTACCTTTCAAACCACCTCTTTAGTGATTCCCCTCTTTCTACCTTCTCCCCTCCTAAAATTACCGTAAACTGATGAATTTCTCCTTGGGGTTATCTGACATTCATAATCAATATATACAATATACAATTGTGGCTTTCTGTATACAGAGGAGAATATCTAGGTGTATCTATGACCTAGTAAACTAATATGAGATAATATTCAATAACTAACTATCAAAAAATATTTACATATTTATCTTCTATCACACCCCCGCAGTCGCAGCGGGAGGAGAGCGTATGCTGAGGCTAGATCGAAATTCGAAGAAGAGTGAAGAAGGCAACCCCTTAGTAAAGATTTCGGCATACTGGTATGACGAAGGCACATGAAGAACACGAACCTGCCCGAGAGCAACCTTCTCGCGAACAAAGTGGATGTCAATCTCCACATGTTTGGTGCGTTGATGTTGCACCAAATTAGTGGAGAGGTAGACAGCACTAATATTATCACAATAGACCAATGTGGCACGTTGCAAAGGACACCCAAGCTCAAGCAATAGATTTCGAATCCAACATGATTCAGCAACAACGTTTGCAACCCCACGGTATTCCACTTCAGCACTAGTGCGAGATACAGTCGTTTGACGCTTAGAAGACCAAGAGATCAAGTTTTTACCGAGAAACACACAATAACCAGATGTTGACCTGCGAGTGTCAGGGCATCCTGCCCAGTCAGCATCAGAGTAAGCTGTCAAGCGGTCAGTAGAGGTTCGTGAGTACAATTGCAGGCCATGAGAAACGGTTCCTTTAATGTAACGCAGTATGCGCTTGAGCGCCTGCCAGTGGTGCTCCCTAGGGTCATGCATGAAGAGACATATTTGCTGGATTGCATAACTGGTATCCGGCCGTGTAAATGTGAGATATTGAAGAGCACCAGCCAACTGTCGATATAGGGTAGCGTCAGACACAGGAGCAGAGGCCGTGGCTGTTAACTTTGCTTTGGTGTCAACAGGTGTGGCACAAGGCTTGCAATCAGACATGCTGGCACGAGCTAATATATCCAGGGCGTATGTTTGTTGAGGGAGAAACATGCCTGCAGCAGTATTGGTCACAGAAATACCAAGAAAATAGTGAAGCGATCCAAGATCAGTCATGGTAAACTCAGAATGAAGCTGGAGTATAAGATGTTGAAGCAAGCAGTCAGAGGAGGCGGTAAGTATTATATCATCAACATAAAGCAGCAGAAAAGCCTGTTCACTACCCCGATGAAGAATAAATAAAGATGAGTCACATTTGCTACTATTTCTCATTCCTTGATGCAAACGGTTCTCAAACCTAAGGCCACTGCTTATCAATTAGGAAAACATACTAGACTTCCATTTTCTTCTTCTACAATGCAATGTACTTCTGCCTTTGAACTTGTGCACTCTGATTTGTGGACTTCCCCTATCCCTAGCGTTAGTGGTATTAAATACTATATCATTTTTTTGGATCACTTCTCTCACTATCTTTGGGTTTATCCTCTTCGTCGTAAGGATGATGCTTTCTCTAAATTTGTTCACTTTCGTGCTTACGTTAACAATCAGTTTCACATGGACATTAAGTCATTCCAATGCGACCACGGGGGTGAGTTTGATAATGGTGCATTCCACTCTTTCCTCTCTACACATGGCATTCAAATACGTTTCTCATGTCCTAAGACATCTCAACAAAATGGCAAGGCGGAACGCATGCTTCGTACAATCAATAACATGATTAGAACTCTTTTGTTCCAAGCCTCTATTCCTCCCACATATTGGGTTGAAGCTCTTCATATGGCTGCCCATCTTCTTAATATTCTCCCCACTACTACTCTTCACAATAAAACTCCTCATGAAATACTATTCCAGAAAACACCTTCTTACACTCACCTTTATGTATTTGGATGTCTATGCTATCCTAACCTCTCCCCATATGCTCCTCACAAGCTTGCTCCTAGGTCTAGCGCATGTGTCTTTCTTGGGTACCCGACTGACCATAAGGGATATCGTTGTCTTGATCTGACCTCTCACCAAATTATTATCTCTCACCATGTTATCTTTAATGGTTCAGTTTTCCCCTTTAAGGAGTTTGAACCTAATTCTGACACATCCTACAATTTTCTCGATGATGACATACACCCGCACTACAAACATTTCTTTCTCTCTTCTCCATCTCCTGTGGCCTCCCCTACGGTCCCACCGTGCTCTCCTTCCATCTCCCCGATAACTACTCACTACAAACATGGCATCTTCAAACCCAACCCCAAATATGCTCGCACTAAATTCACCAATGCCACAACCATCCTCTCTCCTATTCCTCATTCTCATGTTCAGGCCTTAGCGGATCCCAATTGGCACAATGCAATGCAAGATGAATATAGGGCTGTTATTCAAAATAACACATGGACCCTGGTCCCTCGCCCACCCAGGGCCAATGTTGTGAACTCAATGTGGCTCTTTCGTCATAAATTTCGCAGTGATGGCTCCTTACAATGTTATAAGGCGCGTCTGGTTGCCAATGGGAAATCTCAACAGGAGGGTGTTGATTGTGATGAGACCTTTAGTCCTGTGGTGAAGCCAGCTACTATTTGCTCTGTTCTCACCCTAGCTGTATCTCGTGCTTGGCCAATTCATCAGCTTGATGTGAAAAATACTTTTCTTCATGGGCATCTTAATGAGACTGTGTATATGCGCCAACCTCCTGGGTGTGTTGATCGTGCTCATCCCGACTATGTGTGTCTTTTACGACGCTCTCTTTATGGGCTTAAGCCAGCAACACGGGCTGGGTATCAACTGTTTGCTACCTATATATCCTCTATCAGCTTCTATAGTAGCAAATGTGACTCATCTTTATTTATTCTTCATCGGGGTAGTGAACAAGCTTTTCTGTTGCTTTATGTTGATGATATAATGTAACACCCCAACTTCCGTCGGACCCGAACCCGATATCGATAGTGATACCCGGATCCGTGCCCCACGAAGGTGGCA
>JANQBM010000009.1:25160113-25174639 GCA_025594535.1 Erythroxylum domingense | reverse complement strand
AAATCCTAAGTGGGAGCTTAGGTAGAGGACGTAGGTCTTAGCACCGAACCTCTATAAAAACAGTGTTTGCCTTTCTTTCCTACTCTGTTACATTTCAATTTTGATTATTTATTTTGTGTGTTCTAATTCTTTGTTTTTTTTATAGCACTTTACGAAAAAATTTAAAAGATCTATTCAACCCCCCTTCTAGATCATTTTTAAAAGTGTCCCCATGTGGGAAAGACCCCCAGCTGTAAACATTTCATTTATTTAATGAATTTTTTAAATTCTAAAAAAATAGAAAATGTGCAACAACTAAGCCAAGCTTGGTAAAAGAAAGGCCATCTTCATGGCATTTTGTGTCTAACACTTTTTCTTGGACCTTGTTTCGATTCATACACAATTAAAATTAGCAATAGGCTGGATCGTTCTAGTCTTTAAAACTAAGGATCGTTTGGTTTCACTTCTGTTTTTTTATTGTGATTTTTAGTTTTAGTTTTAGTTTTTAGTTTTTGGTTTATGTTTTTTTCATTGAAAAAATAAAAACATGTTTGATTGAGATTTGTAACATAAAAACTAAAAACAAAAACCTATTTGGTTGATATTTGTAACAAAAAATAAAAATAAAAACATGGTTGCAATGAATAATATTGATAAACGATAAATAGGAAAACTAGTAATGTAGAAATGCAGAAATAAAACTACTAGAAACGAAAAAATAAAAGCGTGAAAACCAAAAACGTAAAAGCCAAAATAAACCAAAAGCGCAGAATAACAAATAATTGGAAAATTCAAAAACACAGATAAATGATAAATAAAACATAGTATCGTAGAAATGCAGAAATGAAAAAAGCAGAAACGTGAAATGTAGAAACATAAAAGTCAAAATAAACCAAAAACACAAAATAACAAATAATTGAAAATGCAAAAACGCAGATAAACGATAAATAAGAAAATTAGAAATGTAGAAATAAAAACCATAAAAATCAGAAACGCAAAAAAATTAGATGTCGATGGAAAATAAGAAATCAAGAAAATTTAAAAAAACACAAGATAATTAGAAAAATATCAAATCAGTTTCAAAAATTCATCTAGTTAAAAAGCCCAAACTTACGCTCTCTGCACGGATAGAAAAGGGACGTAGGAGATGAGTTACGGACGTAAGAGAGAAAGGAGAGAAAAAAGAAATGAGTTTGGGACGTAAGAGAGAAGAGAGAAGAGAGAAGAGAGACAATTTCTATAAAAAATGAAGTTTATAAGAAGAGGAAGTATAAATGAAAACCTGTTGAGAAATATTAGAAAAACATCTTTTCTCTGATTTTGTAAAGTTGTGATTTTTTTATTTTTAAAAAGACGAAATGATAATAATATTCAACAAAAACACGTTTTAAGGGCTTGTTTCTTTTATTATGAAAACTAAAACAAAAAAGCAGAAAAATAAAAACAAATAGGTCCTAAGATATAATATAATTTTTTAAAAATATAAAACTAAATCTAAATATTTAAATTTAAAATTTAAATATAATTTGATTTATGAATTTGAAATTAGATAGATCAAACTTAACCTAAAAAATTGATTTTGATAATCTAAAGTTCAAAAAAAATTTCAAATTCAAATTTGATTAGAAATAAATAGTTGAATTCAAGTTTAAATTTGAATTTAATTATAACTAAACTTAATATTTATTTTAACAATTAATATCTCAATCATCCGTTAACAACCGACTCTATGACTAAACTGCACGACAAGGACAATGTTCATCTATTTCGTCACTTCACCGAGTCTCCTTTTTTAATTTTTTTGACAAGTAATCTTTTTTGTGAAAAGTCCAAAGACCCACTGCTTTAATTTCGAAGTTTCGAAGAAAACAAAACTGCTGATGCAAAATTCTATAATGAGATGTAGGGCATCGCATGATTCAGAGAAGATAATAGATCAAAAAGCAACGGTGTTGGAGACTGGAGAGCGTTAAGGACTTTTCCAGGTTCAAAGGGATCGTGTGGTTAAGAAGGCTGACAAGTTGGCTGGACCAATTCATAATGGAAACTATTGCTGAGTTCACACTTTTTGTCGTTCTAAAACAGTTTAATGATATTATGTCCTCATGATTTTATGTAGTGTCTGCCTCCTACGGATGTTTGCAGGTGGCCTGGAGGAGTAAAATGTGCAGAAAGCAATTAGATTCATCCTCCATTTTTTTTTTTCCCCCCTATCTTTTCTGCATCTAAACATTAACTCTGAACATATTCGTAATAATTTATTTTGTCTGTATATGAACACGGACGGTATCGACCAATATCGTAAGTTGCATTATGTTGTGATTGTTTGTGGTAACAATTTTGGTAAAATTGGAAAAAAACAAACTAAAGAAAATGTGGATGGAAAAATGAGAAAAAGAGCATATGGGAGAAGAGGAGAGGAGAGGGTGAACAAGAAGACAATTTAGAAAAATATAAGAGCAAATTTAAGATCTACGAAGAGCAAAATAAGAATGTGAAAATTTAAAGGTAAAAATATAATTTAGTTCTTATAAAGGTATTTTGTAATAATGAAAGAATGTGAAGCTAAAATAGGAATTTTAATTGTTAAGATATTTTAGTAATTATAATAGTAAGGTAAAGTAAAGATATTTTAGTAATTTAAAATAAAGTGGTAAAAGGGGGTATTTTGGATTATAAGTGTAATTAGGATGAAAATTTTCTTAAATAAAGTCTTATTAAATTTTGTAATATCTAGGACTAGAGGATGGATTAGGGAGTAAATTGGAGCCATCAATTAATTGAGTCTGAAAATCAGGTTAGAATAATCTTAAACTGTACCTTTATATTAGTGTAAGATTCATAAGATTTTGAAATTCATTATTAATATTATTTTATGGTGAATCAATTTTAAATTAATAATTAATTAAATTAATAATTGCATATGTGGATTTTTAAAATATACGAATTTTGTTTATTTATTAAATAAATAATTAACAAAGTACATAATGTTCGGTGATTATATTTTGAAACATATTGTGATATACACCGCTTGATAATTTGGCAAAAATTATGATAACTAAAAATTTCAATTGGACATGGGTATAATTTGTTAGGTATCTCCCCAAATCCCAAATATTAGCTATGTGAATTTTTCAAGGATGGACTTTGTTTTACTTACAAGTTGTGGTCCACTAAGTAAAAAGTTCTTTGATTGACCTATCAATGGTAGGTTTTGGTGACTTATTGGAGAAACCAATTTATGATGAGAAAAATAGGCTTTACCCTTTTATGCTACAAAGAGGGGGTTGCCGTAAAAACTAGAATAAAGGAGGAGAAAAAGAGAAATCTACTTCATTGTTTAGGTATGTGGGATTGGTGAGATTATCAAGAGAAAGCAAATCGTCTTCGACAGGTATTTGGTGTTGATATTTCTTGGGTTCGTAGAGAGTACTAAATTTATTAGGCTTTTCAATTTGTACTAAAACCTAAAGATAATTGTACTTGTCGTTGAGATTATTGTTGTTGGTTGTCGATTGTACTCTTGATTATTATAGTGGATTGATTTTAGTCTGTGAAGATCCGAATTGTGGTTTTTCCTAATTTAAGAGGCATTTTTTCATGTAAATTGCGTGTGCGTTCATTTAGTTTTTTTGCACTTTATTTCTCTTGCTATTATTGTCTAAAGATGATGGAGGACTTAAAGAGTCTCCATTTGATACAAAAGAAGAAGAGCAAGATTGAAGTAGATGATGATGATGATTCCGCTAATGTGGTAATAGGTGATGGTGATAATGATTTTTATTTGTTATTGGTTACTCATGGTGAGGTGAAGGATGGCCAAAAGAGTTGGATGCTGGAATCAGCCACATCGGTTCATGTTTGTAGAGACCAAGCCTTGTTTGATACTTTGCACTAAGATGGGAAGTATGGCCACATCGACATGGTGGGTGATCCAAAATTGAAGGTCTAAGGCATGAAGATCGTGAGGATGAAGCTCGATGATGGTATGACTCGAACCTTCCATAATGTGAGGTATGTGCCAAGTGCTTGTGATGGCCTTATTTCCTTGGGTAAATTGACAAAGTACGAGGGTAAGTATTTTGGTAGTAGGAGGTGGTGCAAAGTGTATTGTGGTGCTTGCTTGGTGATGCAAGGGAGGAAGACCGTTATATAGAGGGTCATTGCATCTGGAGGGACGAGGCCTTGAAGAAAAAGGTCCGATTCTCGGATGAGGTGGAGATGTTTGGTGATTTGGGTCGGGGAAGAAATATCTTAGGTATCTCCCTAAATCCTAAATACTAGCTATATGAGGTGTATAAGGGAGAGCTTTGTTTTACTTACAGGTGGTGGCCCACTAAGTAAAGAATTCTTTGATTGACCCATAAGTGGTAGGTTTTGGTAGCTTATTGGAGAAGCCAATTTATGATGAGATAAATAGGCTTTACCCTTTTTTGCTACAGAGAAGGGGTTGCTATAAAAACCAAAACAAAGGAGGAGAAAAAGAGAGGTCTACTCCATTGTTTTGGCGTGGGAGATGGCAATTGTTTGGTGAGATAATCAAGAGGAAGCGGATCGTCATCTACAAGTATTCAGTGTTGGTATCTCTTGAGTTGTAGAGAGTACTAAATTGATTAGCATTTTCAATTTGTACTGAAACCTAGAGATAATTGTACTTGTCGTTGAGATTATTATTGTTAGTTTTCGATTGTACTCTTGATTATTATAATGGATTGATTTTAGTCTGTGAAGATCCGAACTGTAGTTTTTCCCAAGTTGAGAGGCGTTTTTCATGTAAATTGCATGTGCGTTGATTTAGCTTTTTGCACTTTATTTCTCTTGATATTATTGTTGTTTACGTTGTAGTAATTTTCCCCAACATAATTAAGAATATTACGGTAGCATAAATTACGTTCATGAAATTAAATAAAGACGAGTATATAATGGGTTGAGAATAGATTATGAAAATTATGAATATATGGGTTGCCTAGAATAAGCTATATATGTTAGCCATTGATTGATAAGTTGTTTAGGTATGAGCGAGCAATAACTAAGTACCTATTTATGGAGTAGTTATTGTAACATCCTGAGTCCTAAGAATGTCCTGTGCTGATGGTTAGGTACCAGAGTGTTGTCGAGATATCTTGAGTCTTGAGAATATCCTATGCTGATAGCTAAGTACTAATTAGACTAATACCAGAGTACCAAATTAGATTAAGGAAATGAGGTACCCTATGTCGATATTTATACATCTACTTATGTTTCCACTTAGTGAGTGATTATGATGAATAAAGATGAGCCAACATATCATTAGATGTAAACCTGTTAAGTTAAAAAACTCCAGTCAATTTAGTTACTATAATGAGATAAAACATAAATGACAATAATAAAATAATATTAGTATTGAGTAATGATAAAATTTGAATGTTTATCAAGTCTTTGTATATGTTAAGTATTGACTATGTATTTTAATATGATACACACACACACACACACACACATACACACACACATCATTTGACTAATTTAAATATATATTGAGTTACTTAAATTTTAATTGGTACAGTCATCTTACTCTTATCGAGTAGATAATTCACATCTTGCCACTATTTTTTTAGGAGTTAGAAAGATTATCGATAACTCTAGTGTACATGATTGACATTGTGGAGTTTAAGTAGGGCTAGCAGATCAAATTGAGTAAAATTGTTTTATTGTCTATACTTTTGAATATAACAATTTAGATAATTGTGCTTGTAAAGATAATTTTTGTAAATGATGAACAAAATTTTTGAAACTAATGAAGATTTTTGCAATTAAGGATATAATTATGAAACAATTTGGATAAATTACGGTTTAAGAATTTTTGGAGCGTCACACTTTTCATTAGGTATTAAAACTAGATATGGTTTCAAAACTGGATTTTCTGGTGTTATTGGTGGACCTTCTCTTGGCATAATTCCTGTAAGATAACTGGAGTTTTGTGTGGCTAGTTTTTGATCATAGTCTAGTTTTTAACATTTTCCACTTATAAGAATGAAAATTTTCTTAAAGCTATGCATTGATGAATTCAATTATTCTATGCCTGAGAACTGGTGGCAATACTTGAGTGTGTGTAAATGGAAGAGAAGTATGCCATAAGGATACGGAATTACTTGCTACTAGAGGACTTCCAACTAATAAGAATGGGTCTCACATCGTTGAGATATCTGGGAGAGTCCTGGATGAGGACACTAGCAAAGAACTAGAAATCTTGCAGGCTTGCAACAATGTAAAAGTATCATGTAGTTCACCTTTGACTTGTTTCACTTGCTACTCTTTGAAAAATTGGTATTCTATTTTGACGTCGACTACCACGTAGTAATTATATTTTAATGTTAGCTACCATGTAGTAATTATACTTCTGAAGCAATCCCCTATTTCTACAAAAAGGTCATCTAATGCTATGTAAAAAAGTTGACTTGTGAAAATAGTACAAAGTCCCTTTCTATTGTTGAGTCTCTCTGAAATCTTGCCTTATTTAAAGTTGGAAAATGTGTCCACTTTGTAACACGTAGCATAGACCTTATTACATGTCTCGGATCGTTCATAAAAGGTTTAAAAATGAAGGAAATGTAGAATACTTGATTTCAGTTCCATCTTGATTTTCGAAGCGATTTTTGTGGCCAAAATAAGCTCCAATCTTCTGGGACCTTCACGAGAATCATTCGCTGTCACATATTTAACGTCTTTCTATAATTTTCTTAATATGTAAGCGCTCTTAACGAGTCGGAGAATCTGTATGCTTACTAATAATATAAGCAATTGTAGGAGACTTTAACCTTTATATATAGCTTCCATATCGGGCTTTCCTATTACAAGCCCGATATGGATCCGGTCCATACTAATCGAGATCTATTTTTCTTCCGGACTTCGATCTATTGATTTAGATCATTTATTGAAACACTTTATTACTTTTATCTATATCAAATTTTGTAACTTAACTGATAAGTTATTAAAAACTGAAAAATACAATTAGTGGTTGTGTAACTTTATGGGAAATGACAAATTGTCCAACATTCTCCCCTTTGGACTATCATTAATTGCAGTTTTGATTCAAGTTTAAAAATAGTATGAAAACTCGGTTAAGTTACTCTACTGTATTGGAACCAAATTTAAAATAAAAAATTGATAGATAATGAAAGTCCAACATTCCGTCCTGTAAGGTTTTTGATATCGAAAAATATCAAACACATGTGTCATGTATGACATAGGTTCAATATAATCACGAATAACTAATACTTTACTAACATGAATGAGAAAATAGAGTGTGGCAAACTAGGATGATACCTGTATGATCTAATATATATCATCTTCATATGTAGGTCTCAGTTTCTCCAACTTTATGCTAAACTGTATATGCTAAACCGCAGCAAAAAAATTGTTTTCTCTTACCAAATGCTAAACAACATTAGAGAAAACTTTTATGTTCTCTGACTGAATGCTAATTAACTGCATTAGAGAACCTTTATGGAATTAAACTTTATATCCCCCAATGTTATGTTAAATTTATGGATATCGATACTAAACTGTATGTATCTAAATAACATAGGCTCAAGGTAATATTTATATATGCCCAATGACCTTTAAAATGCTTAAGATCAACACAAATTTTAAGACTTTTGTATGTATTACGACTATACACAAGAACAATTATTACTTAGGATAAAAGGATGATCATCTATATTAATAAATAATCATAATGTCATAATACATCAATATGTACAAACATTTAAGAAGCAAATACAATGATCCCAAACTACTACTGTCTAAGGACCTTAACATGCCCATACTGGATACATGTTTAACAAACACTAATGGGCTAAATCCTTTAGTTAATGGATCAGTTAACATCTCCTCAGTCCTAATATGCTCCACTTCGACGTCACCTTTCTAAATCAACTCCTTTATGGTCAAGTATTTGACCTCTAAATGCTTAGACCTTGTGATATTCTTATTGTTGTTACTAAACAAGACTGCAGCAAGATTATCACCTTACAACCGAATGGGTCTAACTACTGAATCTATCACAGACAACTCAGAAATTAAGTGTCTGAGTCAAACCGCCTGTGTAGCAGCTCCATACCATGCAAAAAATTTTACATGCATGGTTGAGGAATTTACCAGTGTCTACTTGACACTCTTCTACGATAATGCATCATCTGCTAATATAAAAATGTACCCTGAAGTGGATTTGCGATCATCTAGGCACATAGCAAAATTGGAGTATGTATACCCCTTTCTGTATGTCAACGTATAATCTTTGGTATCCTTTAGGTATCTCAACACTCTATTAACTACATTCCAATGGTCTACACCTGGGTTAGCTAGATATCGACATAACATTCCAACAACAAATGCATTGTTCGGTCTAGTGTACACCTAAGCATACATCAGGATAACAACCATACTAGAATACAGAACATTCCTCATAGCCTCTCTCTCAACTTAATTCTTTGGACACTGTGCCAAATAGAATCTCTTACAATGAGAGATAGGTACCACAATAGGTCTACATTAAGCCATATTAAACCTTTGTAACAACCACTCAATGTATGCTCTTTGTGAAAGGCTCAATGAGTGTTGAGATTTGTCTTGGTGAATCTGTATATCGAGGACAAAAGATGCTTCACCTAAATCCTTCATGTCAAAATGTTTGGGCAAAAGTTGCTTCACCTTATTTAACATGGTCAAATCATTTGACGCGAGCAGGATATCATCTATGTATAGTACTAAGAAGATAACTTTGCTTCCCTTAACCTTATAGTATAAGCATCTTTCAACTTTATTTTTCACAAAGCCAAACGAGGCCAAAACCTCATCAAACTTTAGGTACCATTTTTTGAAAGCTTGTTTCAGACCGTATATTGATTTAGTCAACTTACACATTTTGTCAGTTGCATCTTGATCCTCAAATCCTTCAGGTTACATCATATAGACCTCCTCATAAAGGTCGTCATTTAGGAAAGCAATTTTAACGTTCATTTGATATAACTCCATATCATAATAAGCCTAAACGCATCCTTTGAGGATACAGTAGAGAAGGTAATATTGAAGTTAACTCTTTCTCTCTGAGTGAATCCCCTGGCAACCAATTACGCCTTAAACCGCTCAACTTGACCCTATGTGTCCTTCTTGGTCTTAAATAGTCATTTACAACTGGCAGGCCTACAATGTTGAGGTAAATCAAACAGATCTCATACCCTATTATGCCTCATAGATTGCATCTCATCTTTCATCGCTTTCTACTAAAACTCTACATGGGTCCAAGAACAGCTTTTTGTAAAAGTAACTGAACCCACGAGATGTCCTATATCATAGTATTGTTCACCCAAATAGACTATGTAATATGATGAGATAGCAGGTCGCCTCTCTCTGGTGGATCTTCGTAATTGCATAGGTTCTTGTACCTCAGGAACCTCTTCCCGAACAGGTATAGTTCCTGTGCCTGCATAGGTATGGTACTCGGACCTTCATCCACTGGACCTAACTATAGGGGCGGATACGAAATAATTATAGTATCTATCCTGCTATATCCTCGAGGGTGCGAGGATCCTCCCTCATTATGGACATCGTATTCTAGAAACTTAGCCTTCTTCGATTCCACTATTTTGGCCCTTCCTTCTTTACAGTAAAATCTGTAACCCTTAGAGTGGTCGGGATATCCTACTAGATAGCAATGAGTGGAACGAGGTTGCAATTTACTCTCATAAGGATTATATAACTGTACTTCAACAGGGTAGCCCCATACACGAATGTGTGAAAGGCTTGGTTTCCACCATTTTCAGAGTTTAAAAGGCGTCTTTGATACTGACTTACTTGAGACTCTTTTAATGGATTCGACCCAAAGGTATTTGGGTAGGTTGGTCTTGCTTTGCATTGAACTCATCGTGTTTTTTAGGGTGCGATTGTGCCTTTAAGCTATACTATATTGCTCAGGACTACTTGGCATAATGAACTAAGTCACTATTCCAACCGATTCCAAATACCTGACAAACAGACCATTTTATTGTTCTACAACTCCATGTCTGCTATAATATTCCCCTCCCTTATTAGATCTGACAATCTTTATTGAGTTTCCCAACTAGTTCTCAACCTCAGTTTTAAAGATCTTGAACTTATTAAGAACTTCAGAATTTTCCTTAAATAATAACACATAGCCATAACGGGAATAATCATCTATAAACTTTAGAAAATATCTAGCATTGCATAACGTGACTGTATAGGGAACACTAACGTCTATTTGTATGAGTTCCAATAAACCAGAAGCATGATTTGACGCCCTTTTCTTTATCTTAGTTAACTTACCCTTATAATAATCAATATATGTTTCCAGATCACTAAAGTCCAGAGTTGGGAGAGTGTTATCCTTTATCAATATCTCAACCGTCTCCCTAGAAATGTGGCCAAGGAGTTTATGCCATAACATGTATGCTGTTTCCTTTATGAAGGCTCTCTTTCAAGTAACATGTTCGACAATATAAAAAGAGGCATACATTTCATTAAGAGTAAGACACCTTCTATATAATCAGTAGGATAAGAAGGCAGTTATGCTATGTCTTGCATTGATAGAAATATTTACTACTAAAGTATCAAATACAAAATGATACCCATTTTTATCCAAAAATGATACAGAGATCAGATTATGTCTAAAAGACGGTATATAAAAAGTGTCTCATACAACTAGTACAAACCCCGTATTGAGTTTTAAACCTACATTCCCTACATATAAAGCATCCACCTCTTCATTTTGCCTACTATCAGCTTCTCCTCTCCTTTAGTCAACCTTCTCGTGGATTTGAACCCCTGTATTGTGGAAGCAATATGATTAGAAGCTCCACTATCTAGCCACCAAGAACATGATGTGGCTATAGCTAAGTTAGATTTATGAATCATGTAGACCGAAGAGTTACTTGATAGTTCCTGTTTAACCTTCCAAAGTTTGTACTTCGAGCAATCAGCCTTTCTATGCCCCTTCTTCTTATAGAAGAAGCACCTTATACTCTTCATAACATGTGAGCCCTTGGCAATACTAGATTGTCCAATCTGAATATGTGGAGAGGGTTTGGATTTCTTACCCATACTTTTAGGTTATTAGGGCTTCACCTTTTTTTACCTTTGGTAGCTGCATATAGGGCTATATGAGAAGAATTCTTAAGTTTCTCCTCAGTTGCAACACACTGGGAAATCAGGGCATTGATGTCCCAGGCCTCATCCTAAGAGATGTATAATGTCGTCAACATCTTAAACTCTCGTGAGAGGGTTTAAATGCCTGATGCACTATGAGTGTGCCAGGAATGGGTACATCAAGTGCCTTCAGTTTACTTTGAAGGTAAACCATCCTGATCATGTACTTTTTGACGCCTCCTTCTCTTATGTACCTCATGGAGAATAGCTCTTTAATCAAGGTGCTCTGCTCGGCACTGGAAGACACCTTGTACCTTTAGGAAATACTGTCCATAAACTCATTTTCTATGATTGTATCTGGTAATCTACTAAGCAGATGATCTAGGATCAATCTCTTGGTGATCAAATAACATATCCTATTTGACTGCTCCCAAATTGCCATAGTTGCCTTATCAGCTTTTGAGCTGATATCAGTTAGTGGAGAATGTCTCTCTATATGCATAGCTATGTTAATGTCAGCCATCTCCAGGAAAATTCAACATCCTTCTTCCACTTCTTGAAATTGAAACCAGTTAAGGTCTCAATCATGACAGTATTGTTATTTACAGAAAAGGTGGCTGCAAAACAAAAAAGACAATATAATGATCAGCATAAATGCATGATAATAGTGATACTCAAAGCATTAAAACAATATCTATATCGAGAAACCAATAACACATATTATGAAACACCTGTGGGTTGAATATATAATATATGTAATTAAACCTCTACTTAAAAGCGATCAAAGTACAAGCTATCAACTCTCATGACACTACCACCTATGGGTGAATAGATCATTCAAGTAGCAGCTTTCTTTCATCTAATGCCTTTATGTGCATCTCAAAATCTCATATAAGGCCAGCACCTATGGATAGAATAACCAAACATGAGACCAAAGATATCTCCCAACATGCAAGCGGTATAATCCAAATACTGACTTGAAGGCCACTGTGATGATTGCAATCTCACTAGTACCGAAAAAGACCACAAATACAAGGGATACATCATTCACATTCTATGTGGGCATAATGTATGTGAAAATCAGCTATAAATGCAAAAACCAAATGCGTAGTCAAATAATCACACTGGTACTGAAAACATTATCTATAAACTTTATTTGAGACTTTTATCTTAAAATTCTTAATAAAAGTGACTATCATGCTTTCCCGAATACCGAACTTACCACACAAGACACAAAACCTTAAGTATCTCCCTTATGTGTAGTCGGAGCACAAAAATTTGCTTAAAAACACTTTAAAACTTTTTTTCTAAAATTCAATTACTAACGTGTCCCCATCCTCGTCGTCCACGTGATGGGACATGCACGTGCCCGCCCATCCCTTGCCCATGGGAGAAAGAGCCTCGTGAGATGTGTGCAACACGGTTCCGTCACCTCATGGAGCCACATGGGAGGACGTGACTAAACTGCCCTTTGGTGGTTATTGTAGCACCGTTGACGGTGCAATTGCCCTCCAACCGAGAGGGAGATTTTCTATAACATCTTAGGATCGATTTTTTGCACTTTTTAACCCATTTTTGACTTGTTTTTCATAGCTAGCCTCACATATACCACTTTCACGTAATTATATATGCAAAAAAACTGAAAAACAAATCAAAAACTAACAAAAATAATAATGGATGAAAACTGAAAAACTTTTGTTTCCGACAACTCGATCACATAACTGCTTTGATACCACGTGTAATAGACCTTATTACGTGTCCCAAATCGTATATAAAAGGGTTAAAAATGAAAGAAATGCGGAATATCTGATTTTGATTCTATCTCAACTTCCTAAGTAGTTTTTGTGGTGAAAACGAGCTCCAATTTTCTGTGACCTTCATAGGTATCATTCACCGACACGTGGTTAACATCTTTCTACAGTTTTCACAATATGTAAGTACTCTTAATGGGTCAGAGAATTCGTATGCTTACGAATGATATGAGCAACTGCAGAAAATTTTAACCTTTATATATAGCTTCTATATCGGACTTTCCCATCACAAGCCTGATATGGGTTCGGTCTATACTAATCGGATTCTATTTTCCTCTCGAACTTTAACTCATTGATTTAGATCATTTATTGAGCCATTTTATTATCTTTATCTGGATCAAATTATATAATTTAACGGATAAAAATAAAAAAATATAATTAATAATTGTCCAACTGTACAAGAAATGACAAAATTGTCCATCACACTCCTTGTGCTTTCTTTATTTTCCTGCTATCAGTTGACTTGTTCGACACATTTGTCTTTCGGACTATATTCTATGATTCTCTCCCTCGTTAGACAGGTTTTCCATTCCACCTCTTGATTAAATTTTCACTCTGATATCACCAGAAAAGAACACCTTCAGTATAAATTTCGAGCTCCGGCAGGCGGGACACTCGTAAAGCTGGACCATCATTGACTAGAGAGTCGTTCTAGAGTTTTGGTGATTCGATCATGGCAAGTAAATCCTGTGTGGTTTTTGTGCCTACTCCAGGTATGGGTCACCTTATTCCACTCGTTGAGTTAGCTAAGAAACTGGTTTTCAACCATGGCTTGTTGGCTACTTTTATCATCCCTTCAATGGGACCACCACCAAAGGCTCAGATGGAAATCCTTGAGTCATTCCCAGAAGGCATAAACTACATCCTTCTACCTCCAGTTAGCTTTGGTGATTTGCCTGACAATACTAGGATTGAAACACGATTTTTCCTAACTGTATCTAATTCTGTATCTTCGATTCGTAAGGCAGTCAACTCATTAGCCGCAAGTAACCGACCAGTAGCTTTGGTTGTTGATCTTTTTGGTACTGATGTATTTGAAGTTGCAGTGGAATTTAAGATGCAGAAGTATATATTTTTTCTATGCTCGGCTATGTCCCTTTCTTCTATGTTTTATCTTGAGAAATTAGATAAGGTGGTTTCGTGTGAGTTCAGGGACGTGCCTGAACCATTCCAAATTCCGGGATGCAGAGTCCTAGTTAACGGAAGAGATCTACCAGACCTAGTTCAGGACAAGAAGAACGATGCGTACAAATGGTTTCTGCATAACGCAAAACGATATTATTTATCAGATGGTATCTTGTTGAATAGCTTCGTGGACTTGGAACCAGAAACCGTGCAAGTACTACAAAAGAGAGAATACGGTCAACCACCTGTTTATGCCATCGGCCCTATCTTACATTCGGGTTCGAGAGATGGGTTTGATGAATCCGACTGCCTCAAATGGTTGGATGACCAACCAAGATGTTCTGTTTTGTTTGTCTCTTTTGGGAGTGGTGGAACTCTTTCTTTGGAACAGGTAAATGAATTGGCAATGGGATTGGAGTTGAGTGAACAGAAGTTTCTATGGGTTGTAAAAAGCCCTGATAAATCAGCT
>JANQBM010000009.1:25146682-25159696 GCA_025594535.1 Erythroxylum domingense | reverse complement strand
GTAGGCAATGAGGGAGCTTCCACCAAATCTCTCAAAGAAGTGGTTGATAAGTGGAAGAACAAGCAGAACCAATAAGGGTTCATTTCAAGACGGGTTGCATCTCTCAGTTTCATTGTGTGCTTTTTGAATGTCAAGTTTCAACTTCCAGGTTATTGTATCAAGTAGTGTGAAAGTTTGCAAAATTCAATTAGTTGGAAGAATAGTCAATTGTTTCAGTCAACTGTAACTCCTTGAAAAATATAAAAACTTCCCATTAATAAAAAGCAATTCCGATCTAGGATAGGAGTAAAAACAAACGATCACAAACGGGGTAGGTGAAAGGAATAGGTGCAAATTCCAATTAATCAGGATATGTGCCAGTTTGTCTATCAGAAACGGAGTAGGTGAAGTGAAATGAATAGCTGCAAAATCCAATTAGATAAGGCATGTGTCAGTTTCCCTATCAGAAAGACAATTTGTCTAACATATAGGTACTTGTTTGTATATTTGTATGTTTTAGAAGATTACTCTCCACTACTGGTATTTTTTATTGTACAACTACATAGGTCTTTAAAATGAAAAAAATGGGATTAAAAAAAAAAAAATCCTTCTACAACCACGAAAGTAATATTTTTTTCAATTTCATATCAAATTATTATTAATTTTATCAATTGGTCATTATCTATTATTTATAGATAATGTCATTAATTATATTTTAATAATGAAGGATAATAAAATGTCATACTTGAACTCATTATTTGTGTCTTAAGTATTGTCATCCATTTACATATAATTGAGTTTAACTATTTTTTTTCACATTCTCATACTTATCCAATAACCAGTGTGCTTAGCCTAGGATAACAATTTATAGTTACATATATTTTAAGAATATAAAACCTCTCGATTACCAAATTAATCTTTGAGAAGATTTTGTATGCTTTAGTTTAGGTTTATAACTCGCATTAAATCTCTTTTGATCTCATTTATTTCATCGTGTTATAATTGTATTCAATTGTCTTATTAAGAGTCGGTTGTCATCTTTGAATACAAAATTTCTTATGAGAGTTAACAATAAGAAAAAGACCTTCCTCTATTGTCAATTATCTTGAATTGAATTTAATTTGTTTTCCTAAAATTGTCTCATAAGATTGCATCGAATATAATCTTTTGCTAACGTTCTAAAGTAACAAATTTTAAATTTAATCTTTAAGAATTAGACAAGAGTCCTAAATGTATATTAAGAGATTTATTTACCTTTAGGGTCTCACACAAATTTAAGATCTTTTGATTTAAATCAATCCCTTTTATGGTTCTTTTTTGCACATATGATAAGAGTCATATGTTACGATATTAACTTCAGTTAATATGGATCATATGTCTTTCATAAATACAATACCCTACAAATGTTGGTTCATACATATTAACGTATAACTTGAATTCACTTTCTACTTTTATCTTTGTTATAACTCTCATATGGTAACTTAAGACAAATTATATGATTAGTTTAAACCAATTTCTATTTGACTTATCATTTAAGTTGGTATTCCAGATTGTAGTTTCGTATTTTATCTCTCTATTATCACATTGATAATAAACCTAAAACCTATCTTTTCTCTAGACATCACAAAGACTAAAGTTAATTTTCAGTATGACGAGGTCAATCTTTTATCTATCTGATATACTCTTTAATTCATACCAAAAAATTTCGTATAAAGTAAAAATATTTCAGAATCAAGTATTAAGTAATTCTTATTACTTAAATAAATAATTTCAAATCATACTTGTATTTATAAATGAAAATACATTAAATAAATATACATGAAGTAATGTAAATTAATTACACTTTAATATCTATGTAATCTTAGTGACTTCACATGCTCATTGTATGTCTTTTGAGAAATTGTTTTTTTTTTGTTATTAGGTCTGCCACCATATCTTATGTATATATATACTCCATATTCACTTTTGCTTGTGCAATTATATCTTTTACATAATTGTAGTTGGTATCTATATGTTTGGTTTTACTATGAAATTTAGGGTGTTTTGTTTAAGCGATTGTTGTTTGACTGTCACAGTTAATTGTTATTACATCAGTCTCGCTTTGAGTGACTCTTAAAATAACCAAGAATCATCTAAACCACATGACTTCTTGTACTATTGCTGAAAAACTATAAATTTAGCTTCTATTATGGATAAAACAACACATGATTGTTTCTTATTTTTCCTTGATGTAGCACCATTGTTAAGTAAGAAAACAAATCCAGAGGTAGATTGCCTCTCATTTTGATTTCCTCCCTAATCTATATTTGTATACCCTTGTATATTTAGGTCATTGTCTTAATAATACAATGCATAATTAATAGTCCTTTCAGATACCTCAATTTCTCTTTACTGTTTTCAAATGTGTTTGTCCATTATTTGACTGATATTTGCTTACTACTCCAATCGTGTAACAAATATCTAACCTTATCTAACCTTATACACATTATAGCATACAGAGACTTCCAACTGCACTAGAATAGGGATTTTCTTCATTTGTTGCCTTTTTTCTGCCCTAGATGGGCAAAACTTCTTGCTAAGACCTTCACTTTTAGCAATAAGATTATCTATTTGTTATCAATCTTGTATACGGAATCATTCTAAATTCTTTTGAATATAAGTTGCTTGAGAAAGTGACAATATTCATTTTGAACGATATCTTAAAATCTTAACTCTAAAAATACATACAGCTTCACTAATTTTTTAATCTCAAATTCAAATATAATCAATCTTTGATTTGCTTGACAAACTAACAGTTGCTAAAAACAATTAAAATGTCATCCACATATAAAGATAAAATTGCAAATTCATCTTTGGATATCTTAATATATATATATAGTGGTCTTCATCAAGTATGTGAAAATCATATAAAAGGATTATGTATGAAAACACACATACCATTGCCTTGAAGACTGTTTCAAACTATAAATTGATTTTAATAACCGACACACTTTATGTTATTGACCTGTCTCAATGAAACCTACATGTTGTTCCATATAGATTTCTTTTTTTAATTCTCCGTTTATAAAACTATTATTTGTATACATTTGATGTAATTCAATATCTAAATTAGTTGCTATAGTTAAGACTAGACAAACTGAAGCAAACCACACAACAGGTAAAAACGTTTCTTCATAATCAATTCCCTTTTGTTATGTGTATCTTTTGCCCTAAGACGTGCTTTGTATCTTTGGATACTATCATTAACATTTCATTTTGTTTTGAGAACTCGTTTGTTCCTACTAGCTTTGCACTCATAAAAATTAGGGAGATCAACCAAGTCTCATGCTTGATTTGATCTTAAAGAAGTCATTTATTCTTTTATTACTTTCATATATCCTTCTTTAGTAGGACTATTAAAAGCCTCATGTACATTCCTTGGCTCATCATCTTCTTGTGGGATAATCATATAAATTTCTTCTTCTATGTCAAAAAGACATCAGGGAATCATGCTCGATCACTTCGACATAAACGTTGTTCATGAGAAACAAATTTATCAACATCTTGATTACTAACACTCAGATTAGATACGATATGTAAACTTTTAATATTTGTAATCTTAATTGTCTTTGAGTTAACTCTTTAAGTTCTAAACTACTTTCACTCAGATAAGTCCCTTTTCATGATTCTTGTTTATGGAATAATTCTAATCAAGAATTTCATAGAGGAATATTTCTTTTCTTATTTCACCTTGCTTTGGAAAATCATTCTCTAAGAACGTGACATCTTAGGATTTAAATTCAATTACTTCTTCATTACCTTGTTTAACTATGAACAAGTATCTTTTTTAGTATTTAGAGTATCCAATAAAGAAACTTTTCTTCCCTTTTGGACCCAGTTTTCTATTTTTTGGAAAATTAAATAAATAATTATATTGAATATGGATAAGGAAATACATATCCAGAAATGATTTACAGCTAACCAAGCATATAGAACACTAACATAATTAGATGAGGCCTTGGGAATGAGAGAATTCTTCTAAATTAGCTCCCATCAGTTTAACTTTTATAAGGAGGGTCCAATTGGCTGATAAAAAGAAGCATTGAAGAAGATATGAGATCTATTGCCCAATAATCTTATCTTCCATATTGTGATTAGGTTTATACTAGGAAAAAGGACTGATGAGTCTTGAGGCACCTCTGAATTGACAATCCTAACTATTACTTTAGTATGAGAGATTTAACTCTAGCATTTAGAGGAAACCTAGCTTCCAAAATTTCAACTCATGCCTAGAATAAAGAGGGCTTTGGCTGGTCCAATTATCATATCAAAGCCAAGAGTTTTTCCCATTCCCTACAAGTTCTAGAAATTTAAGTTGGGTTGAGAATAAGGTCAATCCAAAAGAATTAAGCCTTTTGGAAGATTGCTCATTCTTAACCTTATATGCTAATGTTAGATGTTGTTTTTTTTCAATGTGGGATTTATTATCACAATACTCCCCCTCGCTTGCAACTTCGCTTTAGGTTTGTCAAGTGAATTATTTGAGGTTTTCAGGCTCCAAGATTTTTGCTGGGCCATTGGGCCTTATAGGCTTTGATACCATCTAAAAATTTAACTTGAGCTAAGAATGAGGTTAATCCAAAAGACTTAAGCCTTGCGGAAGATTGCTCATTCTCAACCTTATATGCTATTGTTAGATGTTGTTTCTTTTCGACGTGGGATTTATTATCCCAATACAGGTTAAGAAGAAAGGGTAAATAAGTCTCTTATTCTCAAAATCTGAATAAGGTTCTAGGAGAAATCCTTAATAGACTTGATCTACCAGAAGCTAGCATTTTTAGATAATACTCATTGGTCCTTTTAGACCCGAGGAATTCTCTATCAACAAACAATTTCCATACCCTTTTAGTGAAAAACACATTCTGGATTTTCTAGATAGGTGCTAGTCCCAATACACCCTTTTGTTTAGGCAGATACAAATCCTTTCAGCCTTTCCTGACCATGGGAAGTTCTTGACGCATTTTTCAGTTTCTCTGGTCAGTTTCTTGTATATGAATAAATGCACAGACTAGTGAAAATTGACATCCTTAGAATTAAGGATATGAGTTGAAGTCTCCCAGTAGCTGAAAGGAATATATTCTGTCAATTATTGATCTTATCTTTAAACCTCTTTAGCTTCGGTAAACAATATGTAAATCTGGGCTTTTTGGTGATCATAGGAACCTCTAGATATTTAAAGGAAGCATAATTGATAAATAGACCTGTAATGGATCTTAGGGCCTTTAAGGATTTGAATGTCAAGAGGAAATATGCAAGCAAATCTTGCTAGTATTATCCTACGATCCATAGAGCTGACAGAACTTATTTAGGATTCTCATAACGAGCCTTAGGGCCTGTTTTGTTGGATGTTAATTAATAGAACGGAATGGAAGGAAAAAATTTATAATGGAATAGAACGTAATATACTTGTTTAGGAAGGATGGAAAAGTTCATAATGTAATGTAGTGAAACATTATTTGGAAGATGGATGGAATAAAATGTAATGTATAATAAATGACTATTATATCCCTGATATTAAAATGGTTGTTTTAAGAGGTTTAACGCTATAATTTTAAAACAGAAATCATGTCTAATTAAAAAGTTACGCACAATCGCGACAAATAATTTTTTATATATTTTTATTTTAAAATAATAAAAATTTTATTATTAATTATATACAATTTATTATTAATTACATAAAAATATTATTATTAATTATTTAATAAAATTTATTCTATTATATGTGATTTATATTTAAAAATTATTTATATTTATATTTATATAGAAATATATACAAACAATTAAATAATAATTTTTTTATAAATTTTCTATTTTCATTAATAAAAATTTTATTAATTTTTTATTTTATTATTAATTATATACAATTTTTATTAATAATATAAAAATATTATTATTAGGGTAAGGAGAAATAATATAAAAATATTATTAATTTTAACAAGGGGGTTATGGTTAGAAGAAATAATTGGTATTAAGAAAATTTATTGAGGGTATATTAGGTAGTATGTATTTATTAATTTACGTTCCATCTTAAACTCTTCGAATTAGAGGTTTCTTATTTTTACTGTTTAGGATGGAATGGAACGTAACATGAAACTCTTCGCTTCTATCTTATTCCTTTCCATTCTATTATGAAACTGTCAACCAAACAATGGAAGTTTGTTACGTTCTATTCCGTTACATTACTAACCCTCCAACCAAACATACCCTTAAGGAGTGAGGATACGCTTCACAAAATAGTTTTTTTTTTAAATTTAAACTGGTATTATATTGCTAAAGTTGTAGTAACTTATATACAATCCTTTACAAGGATATCAAAAGAAATAAAAACCAACCCATATTACACTTCTAGAAACCGAACATCAGGTAAGTTGACTACACCTATTAAATCCTCCATATCATCCTGAGTTCCTGGCTGATGCTATCTTGTTTACCTTTCGCAACCAATGTTTCTCTAATTAGATTAACTATCGACTCTGCAAGCTCGTACTTTTGTTGCTCTTCATGTTTATAAATCCTCCTATTCCTCTCCATCCAAATGTAGTAAATTGCCATCTGGAACGATGTCTTAATAATAAGACTATCTTTCTATCCTAACTTGGACAATCTCATGATATCCATTATCACTTCATTCCATTGAAAGGAGAATCTCAAAATCCTTAGCAAATTCAGAATTCAACTCCACACCACTTTCGTATATAGGCATTCAAAAAATAAATGATCCCTGTTTTCTGTAGCTTGTTTGCATAACACACAAAGTGGGTCATAACTACTAAACCATCTGTCCTTCGTGCTTAACCTATTATTCATAGTTAACCACAAAAAATAGAAGATTTCGGACTTAAATACCTATTTCCATACGAGATCTGCCCACGGTGCTACTGCCAAAGAAGCCCACTCTAAATTGTGAGTTGATTTGTTCGTGAAATTTCCAGTGGAATGAGCAGTCTATTTGACCATATCAGCCCTACTATAAACCGGTGTACCCGCAATATAGGAAACAAGCACATGCCAAAATATGACATTATCCATTCTTCCCCTTTCTCGCATAAGCCAACCCACTGTTGCTTCCATCAGAATCCTATTACGAAGCAGTTGTAAGTCAACCCGATCCCATAAGGGGCTGAATGTGGACTAATTATCATACCAAAAATTGGTAACTTCACCATTCCCCACCCTAACCTTTATAAGAGGATATGTTTTCTCCCTAAATTGCAACATGCTCTTAAAAATCCAAGAATGATCTCTCCGTGGCTGAATTTGCCAGAAACTTTGACCACAAAAATGGTAACTTTGTAACCATTTCACCCACAAAGCTTCTCTATCGACAAATAGTCTCCAAATTCTCTTCATTAATAACACCCTCTGCATTTGCTTGATCGATATGATTCGAAGTCCCCCTTATTTTGTCGGTATAGTGATATCGCTCCATTTTACCTTAACTCCCTTGCTTGTATCATGTTTCCCCGTCCATAAAAAGGATTTCAATAGTCTCTCCACTTCCTTTATCACCTTCTTCGGAAGTACCACATGAGCCGCCCAATGTATATGCATGTTTTTCAATACCGATACAATGAGATTGACTTCGCAGTAAGTGATAAAAATCGATTTTGCCAGGTAAAAATTCTAGCTTTCAATTTTTCCAACAACAACATAAAATCAGAAAATTTGGGCTTGTCCGAAGTGATGGGAACCCCCAAATACTAAAAGGGAGTATGTTGTGGAGAACAACCCACTAACTCAGATATCCGCTCTGGATTATTAACATCTGAAGACATAGATACTCCACTCTTTCGCATACTCCACTCTTTCGCATATTCGTTACCATTCCCGATCATCTCGAAAAAGTAGCCATCACATTCATCAAAATTGATATCTCTTACACAAGAGAACCACATCATCTGCATATAATAAATGGGTCAACTTCAGCTCCCTACATTTATAATGATATTGGAATAATCCATTACAATCCACCAACTTTGTTATTAATCGAGATAACCCTACATCGCTAGAGTGAATAGGTAAAGGGAAAGAGGGTCCCCTTGCCTAATCCCTCAAGTAGTATAGAAAGGCTTGATTAGTACACTCAACAAGGTCGTCTAGATGCACTGTTATAGCCACTGTCTGAATCTCATAGGTATCTCGATAGCTTCTAGAAATTCTCTCAAAAAACCCCATTTAATTGTGTCATATGCTTTAAATAAATCTATCTTCAATGCATAACTCTTGAGCTTTTTCCCAGTGTTATACTCCCCCATCAATTCTTGTAGTAACAGAATGTTATCCTCGATGTTTCGGGAAGGAAGAAAAGCTCCTTGAGTCTTCGTGACCACCCCAGCCAAAGCCCTTTTCAATCTATCTGCCAATAAACTTACTATTATTTTGTATACGGTCATGCATCACGAAATGGGACTGTAATCTGACATCCTCTCTGGTCTATTCATCTTCAGAATGAGACATACATACGTGTGATTAATCTCCTTTAACATTGAACTGAAATCAAAGAATTCAAGAATTGTATCCGTTACCAGTGATCCTGTTATGTCCCAGGTTTGTTGAAAAAACCCCGTTATAAATCCATCAGGTCAAGGTGCTTTAGAGCTGTGTAACCGAAAGACTACTTTCACTTGTTGAGCTGTGAAAGGAGCATTAAGCATCTCTAAAATGTCTGGACTGGGGCAATAGCTTCCCACATTCTTAACCCTAAAACCATGCCTCTAATTTTCAGGTCTCCTCATTAGCATCACTTAGAAGTTTCAGATGTGCATTGATAACTCCGGTTGAGTGTTAATCTTATGACCCTCCTTATCCCTTAACTCTATAATTGTATTTCTGTTTCTCCTATCTAGTATTGAAGCTTGAAAAAAATTGGTATTAACATCCCCTTCTTTGAGTTAATTGTGTCTAGCTTTTTGCCATATAATAGCATTTTGTAGCTGAAGCACCTCCTGATACTGCTTCATGCAATTCTCTTATTGCATTCTCAAATTGAATTTGGAGGGATCTAGATAGAAAAGTTTTTGAACCTCATTCAAAGACATTCTAAGTACTTCAACATCTCTTTTCCTCCCTTTGTTAAACTCTTTAATCGCCCTTTTTGCAAGCTTTAATTTCTGCATGACCTAAAATGCTTTATGGTCATTAATAGTTGTGTTCCATATTTGCTGAAGCATGGACATAAATCCTTCCGTTTGCATTAGCCCATTGAATAATCTGAACAGAGCCCCTATCTTGGATCCACCACCAATCTGTTGAACTAAAATAGATGAATGGTCAGAAAAAATTGGCTCTCCAAACACTACCGAAGCCAAGGGGAGCAAACTAAGCCAAAGATAATTCACCAACGCTCTGTCTAGTTTTTTCCTTCACGAACATCTGCCCCTTTTGTTTATTCTCATAGGTGAATAATCTTCCCAGCCCATGAAGATCCACTAAGTTAGTATTGTGAAGCATCTTAGTAAGTTCAATACCAGAACCTGCATGAAATTCTGCCCCCATCTTCCACTTCACAAGAATTAAGACAATAGTTAAAGTCCCCTAATACTAGCCAAGGTGCTTGCATACCCCCAGATAACTTAGTTAACTCTTCCTACAACCAAGCCCTTTGGAACGTAAAATTTGAAGTGTACACAATAGTCACCTCTAGTTTCATCTGTCCTATTACCCAGCACCGTATATGGATAAATTGATTGCCTATTTTCACAACTTCAACCTCTACCTTAACAGTATCATACCAACACATAATTCTACCGTTATAATGATGATTATGATTAGAGATACATTCCCACTTGGACTCCAAAAACAACTTCACCTTTGGGACAACACTAACTTTTATTTTAGTTTCTAAAAGTCCTACAAAAAAGGTTTGTTTTTAGTCACTACTTCTTGCACCATTTGTTTTTGAGAGGATCATTAGGTCCCCTAGTGTTCCATACTAGTATCGTCATCTACAAAAGATGAAAAAAGACACTCCGGGGATATAACCCCTTTGTGTTTCTTCTTCTTACCTTTCTTCTTTCCCATAGACCTTTTCCCAACTCCCATCGAAATTTGCCTAATTTCCCCAGCTTTAGTATCTGATTCTGCGTCCTTGCCCACAGAAGTACTTGGTTCAGTTTCCTTCAATTTGGTAGATTCCAGAATATTGATCGTAGGACTGCACTCTGTCCTAATGCTAATTTGTGTCCCATCCCCCTTAGGAATCTGATTAGTAATAGTAGCTGTATTCATTGACTCTTCTTTACTCAATCTAGCTCTATCACTACCGAACTCACCACATTGACCTTTGGCTTGTTCCAGAGTTCCTAAGCAAGTTGTATCTTTAGTACTACCCTTATTTGGAGATTTTCCCAGAGACCTCCCATCCCTTATTGTACCATCTATATGAGCTTGGTGCACATGAGTAACGTCAACCTGTTTCTTTCCTGGAGATCGAACTACTTTCGGTCCTACACCTTTTCCTCCTTGCACTTGTTCCATCTCTGCATGTTTAACCTGCCCTTCTTTTAAATTCTCGTGACTCTCCACGTCTTCTTGCCAACCAGAATTTAGTATTCAACATATGGGAACCCACTTTTGACATGAAAATACCAGTTTCCATGGATAAGAGATGGATATTTTGTCTCAGACCATCTTGCTTGTTTCGTTTAGTCAAAGGATTGGTAGCTTTTTAGGGAGAGAATCATCATTCAGGAACTCGATGTAAATATTTGCGTGCCCCATTCTGTCTATTGTCGCGGTTTGTAAGTCCATGCATATAGGTTTGCCCAACGCACTTGCCAAGTAACTCAAACCCTCCACCGTCCAATACTCCATCGGGAGCCCATGGAACCCATAGAGGAATTGTATCAATTGATCCTCTATCAACACCCATACCCAGTTTTCATTGTTGAATAAATCAAGGCTGGTCTCCAATATGCCGAGGACCTTGTTCAATTATCTCTATAGAAAGTACATAATATTTAATCTTAGTCAATCTGTAAATTTAACGTAAGGTTCTAGAAGGATTTTCAAATCCCATGATTGTTTCCAAATCTGTTGTAACTGATGTAATCATTATATATATATGATCGACAATAGCTAATGCAAATCTATAGTTCAAATTCAATTGTTTATGGTATCAGAGCCCATATGATCATTT
This sequence comes from Erythroxylum domingense, assembly GCA_025594535.1. Taxonomy (NCBI): domain Eukaryota; kingdom Viridiplantae; phylum Streptophyta; class Magnoliopsida; order Malpighiales; family Erythroxylaceae; genus Erythroxylum; species Erythroxylum domingense. Next base: position 25,148,541 of record JANQBM010000009.1, on the reverse strand, counting down.
CCCCAAATTTTTTTTTGGTCGACATCATCCCTGAGACTTATCTTTCTCTGCCAATAGTCACTTCATCTCTCTCGGCTATACCTCAACACCTTCTTCCTCATGTCGACCATTGGCTCATCTATGCTAAACAACCCTGAAGATCCAAATCACCCACCTATTTCCTTTACAATCAGCCAACATACGACAAAACTTACCCCCACAAATTATTTGACATGGAAAATTCAAACACAGGCTACCCTACGTGGTTATCGCCTCCTGGGTTACGTCGACGGAACACTCCCCCACCACTAGAGTTTATCACTGTTGATGGGAATACTGTTGCCAATCCGGCGTATGAGTCTTGGTATCGTCAGGATCAATTAATATTTGCAGCCCTTGTTAGATCTCTCTCAACCACATTTGCCCCTCATGTGAATCGGGCTGTTAACTCCAAGGATGACTGGGATATCCTTGCCTCCATCTATGCTTGGCCGTCTCGCGGCCACATCAAGCAAATACTTGACCAAATAAAGCGTCCAGTTCAAGGTGGTCGCTCGATCTCAGATTACATGCATTTTATTCACCAAAAGGCGGATGAACTTGCACTACTTGGTCATCCTCTTGCCAATGAAGATTTGATTAAAAGGGTTCTTGATGGATTAGATGATGTTTATAAGTCCATCGCTGATGCCATGAATGCTCGAGAAACTACACCTACCTTTGATGAGCTTCACAAAAAGCTCTTGAACCAGGAGAATATTCTTCGGCAAAACAACGTCTTGCTGCTTTCATCAATACCGGTGACAATCAATGCCACAAGTGGCCCTGGACAAAATTGTCAATGGTGTTCAGTTGTCGGTCCCAGGTGTTGTACACCCCCCATCGCCAGCCCCGAACCACAGACAACCCCGCCACCCATATTTGGGATATTGCCAAGCTTGTGGCATACAAGGACATAAAGTCCTTCAGTGTCCCCAGTTTGGACATTTATTCAAGGGTCAGCAACTTCCACCCCCACCCCAGTCGTGCCAGCCCGGTTACAACCCATGGTAGCCACAAGTCAATTTTTCTGGTCATCCATCGAATCTGGATCAAACGTGGTTGTTGGAGAGCGGCGCTAGCCACTATGTTACTTCAGACTTACAGAATCTATCATTGCACTCACCATTGATGGCATCTGATGAAGTTCTTCTGGGTGACGGTTCAAATCACTCCATCACACATACTGGTTCTACCACTCTATCCTCACCTACTCGTACTTTTCATTTAAACACTCTTTTATGTGTCCCCACCATAAAACAAAATCTAATTTCAGTTTCAAAATTTTGTGCTACAAATAATTCAACTGATGAATTTACACCATATGGTTTTGTTGTTATGGATCTGGACACAGGAACCACTCTTCTGAAGGGACTAGTTAAGCATGGAGTGTATGAGTGGCCATCAGCCTTCTCACCCAGTTCCCCCGTCATTCATCTTACCAGTGTGCGTGCTCCCATCTCCTGCTGCCATTATCGTCTCGAGCATCCAGCAACTCCGATCTCTAGTCATATCCTCAGTTAGTTTAATCTTCCTATTGTGTCAGATAGAAATAATAATGCTGCCATGCGTGTTTGAGTAGTAAGAGTCATAAATTACCTTTCTATGAATCGTCTTTAGTTTCAACAAGACCCCTGGAAATCATTTACTCAGATGTTTGGACTTCACCTGTTATGTCTATTGACAGTTTTAAATATTATGTGATTTTTGTTGATCATTTTACTAAATACATTTGGTATTATCCTTTGCAACGTAAATCGCATGTTTCTGATGTTTTCTAGCGATTCAAAACCCTTGCTGAAAAATACTTTGACACTCCGATTAAAATCCTATATACTGAA
>JANQBM010000009.1:25021442-25034268 GCA_025594535.1 Erythroxylum domingense | reverse complement strand
CTTCTAGCCTATTTTTAAATTTATTAGATTTTCTTATAATTTAACATATTTTTAATATACTTCTAATTTTAAATTTACAACACTCATTCTTTGTATTATTAATTTCTATTAAAAATTATAATTATTATTTTTAATGCGTAACACTATACTTAGTGTTACACAACATCATTTTGAAATTCATTATTAAAATTTATAAAAGAAATTAATGACAGAAAGACTTGTGTTATAAAATTTAAAGCACAAAAAATTTATTTAAAAATTAAAAAATATATTAATAATATATCAAATTACAGAATTTTACCCTAGGGCCTTGTTTGGTTAGCTTGGATTTTTTTAAAAATTATATTATCATATTTGGTTCATATTTTTGAGTACTTAGGAAAGTAAAAACTTTCCCAGTGTAAGAAAAGTAGTAGCATTTTACTTGAATTCTAAATCCTATCACTCCTTTGGTATTTGAATTACTTTCCTCATAAATTTAATCAAAAAAATACGTTAGCTAATTCAATCTTTCCTTCTCTCTCAACTCTACGACAACTCTTTTATAATAATAAGGAATTTAATAATAATAATAAATGTAATTAATACAATTAATAATAATAAGTAGAAAATTAATAATAAAAAATTAATAAGAATAATAAAATCAATAATAATAATAATAATAATAATAATAACAACAACAACAACAACAACAAGAAAATTAATAACAATAAAGAATTTAATAATAATAACAACAACAACAACAACAACAACAACAATAATAATAATAATATTGTTAAAAATAATAAATTTAGTAATAATAAAATTAATAATAAGTAGAAAATTGATAATAATTAATAACATTAAGAATAATAAATTTAATAAGAATAATAAATTTAACAATAATGCATTATTTGTATTTGTATTTTTATTTTTATTTTCAATGTTAGAAAAAATTTTGATTTTTGATTTTGAATTTTAAGATTTATCTTTATATTTAGTTGGGATTTTTTATAATTTTAAATACTATATTTATTATATAACAATATTATATATTACAAATTAACATTATTTAACGATTTCAATTTTATTCGATTTGTAGAGATATAATTAAAAACACAAGTCAAAATTAAATTACATTCCATAAAATACTGTTACATACCAAACACTGTAATAAGAATCTACCCAATTTTTCTATTAGATATTATAAGTATTTAAATATGTAAATATCTTTATTTTTTGAAGAATCAAATTCTAAATTTATTTTAGTTTCTCGCCAACTAATAAGAGCCTAGAAGTAATTAATTTACAATTATATCTCATCCTAAGAAAAGACAACATTCTCATTGGTTCTTTTAATTCTATTAGGATTTGGATATGCATGCGGTGGGTTCGGTGATGGAGTTGGGTTTTTAGCATTGATTTCCTGAAGGAGCTATCCTTGCTCTAGATACACACTTGACCTATAAGATTTGAATTTAACCTTAGAAAGTCTTAATCTTTTTACTGCGTTGAATTTTAGGATAAAGCTGTCGTTTGACAATAACCTCCCAATGAATTGGGATAAAGCTGTCTACCGTACCTCTTTTGTGAAATGCAATCCAAAACTGTCATTTTCGACATAAGATTTATTAAAAATTTCAACAGTTATATCTCTGGATAAACAACGAGGCCTCACAAATTCTTGCATCTAAATGAAGTTGACACATGGGAAAGTTTTAATGTTGAAAAAATAAAAGAAGAGTGACATTAATATACCAAATTAATTAAATCTTCCTGACAAACTAACAGAAACTCCTAGAGATCAGGAGCTGGATTTCTTGAGCTCTTTTCTGCGACTAGCAAACACTTCACCGTGTCTCATTAGCCAAAACCTCTCTATTTCTTCAGCCTTGCGACCTGCAATTCTTCCCGCGATCAGACCCCACCTGTAAGTTTAGTTTTCCTCATCATCTCTAAACAAGAAAACTTGGCTAACATGCCAGCAGCTCTGGAAAAGAGTTAGTACCAGCCAACTGAAAGTTTAAAACCAGTGATTAAAAGATAATCTAATGTGGATTTGGCCAGTTCTCTATCGTACTGATTTGTAGCATTACTGTATTAGGTTTGTCCTAGCTCTATCGTACTGATTTGTAGCATTACTGTATTAGGTTTGTCCTAGGAGTGTTCTTGGCAGTACAAGAAAAAGAAACTAAACCATATTTCTGTCTGCAACAACAGTTTTCATTGGCGTTGGAAAGGAAGGGAAGTGCATAAGGTTCTGACTATATTTCCTCTACCTGTCTCCAACGAGCTTATGCATTCTGTAAATGAGATCTTCCTCTTGTTCTGTCATGTTAATGAACTCCCATTCAATACTGCTAACCTCTGTGTACAGAAGACAAGAAGAAAGAGAGCTTTAGCCGAACAAAAAAGATGAAGTCAAAGAATCCATAAAAGAAACAATGCATAGCAGAAATGGAAAAGGTAAAGAAGCAAAACCCACACAAGATTTGGCAGTAGGAGAAGGAAAGAGATTAAGAACAGAGCAAAACGTGCGAATAGAGTGAAAGCAACTCACCTTCAGATGAACAGTTTGACGCTTTTGCTAATTTCCGGCGGCGTTTATCCATACAGCAGTTTCCTATAAGATGTTCCGATAAAGACAATATTGAACAGCACCTTGAGAGAAATGGACTGGAGGGAAACGGCAGGAAGATTTGTGAGTTTTACAAGTGTTACGAGGTTGAAGAATTAATGGCTTCACAGTAACCGGGAATTTGGGAATTTAAGATTACGAGTAGGTAGGCATAGGGAGATGAGCTAGAAGCCTCCCCGTGCGAGAACCAAAGTTATGAATGGCAGATCGTACCAAACATACAAAAGAAAGTTGTTTGACTTGTGGTTGCCCTCTTAAAGATGAATATACCAATTTCAGGGTCCTGCTCAGGCAAGTGAAATGACTCTGTCATCCTCCTCCTGGTTCGAATCTGATATGAGTAAATAATAAATACCTCGTATGCTTAGCTAGTTATCCCTGACTTACCATAAAGTTCAAACTCTGGCATTGATAAAAAAAGTGGGTTTGACTTAGAGTCCATTAAATTTTAGGCTTATTCAGAAGAATGTTAGGCTGTGTACGTTTAATTTGAGATTTTTAAAAATTGAATTTCTATTACTTTTTCAAACAGAAAATAGACAGGACAAGCATAGAAAAGTCCGTTTGTTTTTAGGTCTTGTGTCTTATTCGTTTATAGTCTTCTCATCTCAAACAGGATTATTCTTTGTTTGTGTGTAAAGAGGCCTTTTTTTTAATACAAAGGAAAAGAAACTGAAAAAAAAAGAAGCTATAAGGTTGTATCAACCCTAGGGTAAACTCTGGCGAGACAAAAGTTTGGCTCTAATCTGAAGCTAAAAGATAGCGGAGGTTCTGTAATAACGTGCAATTCTGGGTGTATACTTCAGCTGTCAAACTATCGACGCTTGTATTCTTCTCCTGATAGACATGTTAAACCTGCACCTTCCAATCACGTTTCAGCAATGCACGGATCTTTTGCACCAAAATAGAAGTCACAGTCAGTAAAGAATCAGAAAGGGAAAGTATATTGATGACCTGGAACGAGTCGACTTTCAAAATGATCTTTCGATATCTAAAGTCCTATGCTACTGTAAACTTTGCGTGAACCCCTTGTAATTTGACAACCAATGACGAGCATGCTTTAAACTTATAGAAAAAGCCCCCACGTCATTCGACGTGATAGTCTCTAAGTAACCCCCCAACCGTCTTGACAAACAATCCAAAAAATACCGAACTATTTGTGTTAACTTTAGTCCAGTTCTTTAGTAGTGGAGTCCAACTTACTAGTGTCCCTATAGACAACCCTCGTGAGTGATTTATACAACTTATTACTGCGTGAACCCGACCGATTCAAGACACAGCTGAACTACCCATCTCTTACTACCCTGCAACGAAAGGTCACCATTCCCAATGCTTCAAAACAGCTGCTTCCTGAGAAAGGCTAAAAACCCTTTTAGCAGTATCCTTTTCATTTTGACCTCGCATTTCATCAAAACCTGTACCGACGCTCTTAGCACCAAACAAAACATGTCGTATTCAAACAGTTCCGTGCTGAAAGATTCGTCCAAATCTCCACGTCTCGTCATATTCATAGAGAAATCGACCGGCCAATAAGAGACAAGGCTTGACCAGAAGTTGCACTTTAGACATAGCTGCGGATGCAACCACCAAACTTGAATAGCAAAAAGAATACAGAAGAATTCGATATCAATCAATTGGCGTTGTCAAATTTTAGTTTTGTCAAAGAATCATAATCTTAAGGAAGAACGTATTGCCTGTCTCCCGCACAAAAATGGTCTTTTTTCTTTTATGTGTTTTTGAACTCTTCCACTTACGACATATTTAGTTGGATACTAATTAATAAAATGAAATGAAACGAAATGGAATAGTTCGTAATAAAATGAAATGTAATATAATAAAATTTATTTGAAAAGATGAAATAGTTCATAATATAATATAGAGAAATATTGTTTGAAGATGGATAAAATGAAATATAATATATAATAAATGACTATTATATTCCTAATATTAAAATAATTATTGCAAGAAGTTTAACGTTATGATTTTAAAATAAAAATTATGTCCAATTAAAAAGTCATGGTTATGATTTGTTCAAGTCACAACCACGACAAATAATAAAAATTTTATTATTAATTATATACAATTTATTATTAATGATATAAAATATTATTATTAATTATTTAATATATTTTATTTTATTATATGTAATTTATATTTAAAATTTATTTATTTATATTTTTATTTATATAGAAATATATACAAACAAGAATATTTTTATATATTTTCTATTTTATTAATAAAAATTTTATTTTTTATTAATTATATAAAAATTTTATTAATAATATAAAAATATTATTGAAGTTGATAAACTTATGGGCCGTAATAAAATAAATAAATCTGAAAAAAAGGGTTAAAGTTAAAAAAATAATTGGTATTAAAAAAATTATTAAGAATATATTAGATAATATATATTTATTATTTTACATTTCATTCTAAACTCTTCAAATCGAAATAAAAATTTCACTGTTTAAAATAGAATAGAATGTAACATAAAATCTTCCGCTTTTATCCCATTCCGTTCTATTCTATTATGAAATTCTTAACCAATTGATAGAAGTGTGTTATGTTTCATCTCATTCCATTATCAACCTCTCAACCAAATAGGGCCTTACTGAACAAACCATATCATTGCAGAAGTAAGAGTTGAACGTCAACTAAGACGACTAGGGCAATTTTAGAAATACAGTAAGATTGGTTGTGGCAGCCCACAAATCATCCATCTCATGACTTTGTAAACCTTATCTTACAAAAACATCTAAAGCTATATTTGTATATCAGGAAAAAGGAGTGCACCCTCCGAATACAGCTTCAGAAATTCCTGGCCTGAGAAGACACAGGCCTGGCCTGAACAGTTCAGTTAAAACTTCAGGGCTGGGATGGGGAAGGAGAGCTTGGAGGCCTGAGATCGGGATACTGCAAACACAGGAAAGGCATTCATCTATTCAGTGCTTAAACCAACCAAAAAATGTACGCTGACAAAACTTGCTCAGGTGCTTTGAGAATTACATATGGATATGGTGACCGTGATTTGGAGAATTTGGATTCTGATTCTACTTCAACTTTGGGTACCGAATTTATTTGCGGAGCTGGCTCTTCAGGAGTTTCTGATTTCTGTGCATTATCAGACGCAGTAGGTTCTGAGGCTGCCACCGGAGGTGTAGGAAGAGCCTTACCAGTGTCGGTTGTTGGTAGAAGAGCCGAACCAATTTGCTATTATACGATTTAATAACAACAGGTTGAGTTAAAAGATAAGCATATGTCTTCAAGGAAATCACAGAATTATGCTTACAAACCTTTACTTCATCAACAAGCTCTTTAGGTGCAACCTTTGTGTTCAAGAATTCATCTACTTGCTCCAATGTTTTCTTCCTGTCCTGTAGAGAGAAAAAAAAAACTAATGCGAGAACTAAAGCTGGTTTTGTTTACAATTACAAGATCAAAGATTTAAGGACTCGAACTTTGTCCAAGTGAATACTCAGATGCTATCTCTTAGGAAATGCCTCTATCAGGTTTAGAAAGGTACGCAGGTACCTCTGCAAATAGGAGTTTCTTGCTGGCAAACTGAATAATAGCAGCGGAGCCTAATAACTGGAGTATTGTTTCCACCTGAAAAGTGTAATCCATAAATGTGAAAATTGAAACTTGGTGCACAAAAATCTTAGTCAGCCGAAAGATAAGAAAAAGAATAACAGAAGTAGACCTACTTTATGATTTTACTTATTCCAAAAAGTACCCACAGAAACTTAATTAAAAAATATATTTTCGCATCTTTAATATTAAAGGTACATTTTTTGGTACAATTTTTTAAAACATAAAGATATTTCTCTGGAAAAAGTGAAATTACATACAAAGTTTGTTTCTTTTATCCCCATAAAGTTAGTAAAATAATGGATCAGAATTGAAAAGACTGCAAAACCAACCTCAGAAAATGCCAATGCACCTAAACCAGCAGCAACCGCGATCCCTAAGGTAAGTGGCAAGGCATCAGCGCCTTCCTGCAAGATAATATCATGAATAGAACTGTGAAGAGAGTTTACAGGAATATGGAGACACGTGGGTCAGATTCCCAACAGGAAAGTGATATGAGAATTGAGCAACACTTGAGGCGGGACGTATCAGGTTGTTTTGTATATAAACCATTCTTTATCTTTGTTCTTAGCTCGACGTGGGAATCCTTAATAGTTATATAAATAAACAATGGAATAGCAAATGAGGAGACTAAATACCTCAAAGGCACTGCTGATGCTATCTGTGAGAGCATCAAGGCTTAATGCTTTCTTAGGAGAAGACCAAGGGAGGCCACTATTCTGCAAAACAAGTTTTCACCTCAAATTTTAATGTTTCTTTTTTGTATCAGATGGAAAAGTTTAACATTCGACCCAAAAACATGAGGAATGTTAAAGAAAAGCTCCAAATACCATCCATCCACGGGGTCCTTCAGCACCATCTTTTATTGCATAAGCAGCTTTGAATCCATTAACAGTGACCAATTCGGCAACCAGTTCAGAGTTCCCATCATATCTGGTTTATTCATTCATGTAAGCTTCAGAATTTGTATATAGTAGCAAACAACTACTAGAATCTGATAGGATCTTCTCGTTTGTAATGAAATAAAAAAAAAAGATCCAAAATGGTATGAGTGATTGTGCATGAATGGAAAGTAAAAAAAAATTCTGCATTCTACAACATATATTGGCTAACATAGGTACAAGGTACTCTTTTTTTTAGCAGGACAATGTACTGAGTTTATATGAATCATTTATAACAAGCATAACCAGAATTCTTATGCCACATATTGGCAGCTCAGCTAATAAAATTGAACTCGGAAGTTCACATTTGTAGTCAGTGAATCTAGTTCCAAACTCAGCCAAATTCCAGGAAAAAAAAAGGGTAATTGACACATTCCAATTCCTTAATCAGTTGTATCTTGATGAACCAAGTTTTTTCCTACTTGGTGACTAGACATTGATAAGAGCAATGAATTCAAAGTAAGATATGGATGAGGTAAATCTTACTTGTCTAGGATGAACAATGTAGTACTTTGTGGTTCCTTAAACTTCAAAGATAGCTTCTTCAGGAAACCTTGTTTGTCTTCACCTTTGTAAAAGATCGACACCGGCTTCTTACTCAGTCCCCTGACATCAGGCGCACCCACTTGTCTAAACTCCGCCGGAGCTCTTATATCAAGTAACTGCGCATTCACGTCATCACCCAACACCTCATAAGCTTTTCTTGCAGATTCAACACCCCATGGCTTTGAACTCTTAAGAACCTGGAATAAAACCAATGGAACTGCCAAAGCTGTTACACCACCAGCTATAACTGTTGGGTTTTCTTCTGAATACCTGATGAATCTATCAACAACTCCGTTTAAATCAAAGTCTGGTATAGAAGACCCTACTGTCTGCCCTAGTGCTCCCTCATATGTTAAAGCTTTTGCCAGTCCTGTACTAAGAACTGAGGAAAGTAGAAGCAAACCCCCATTAAAAGCCCTTGATAAGCATTCTTGTAATTCTGGTTGCTTTGTGCTTGAAGAAGCAGCGGCAGAAAATTTGAGTGATGAAGTTGTAGGCAGAGCTGAGATTCTGCTAGCTATTCTTCTTCTCTCGCAAATAACAGATGCTGGAATTAACCCTGCAGCATTGAGGGCCTCCATGGCATAATTCTTTGTCAAGCAGAAACTTCAAACAGCATCAAAGATCAAACTTTTATTTTCTTCAATATACAGAGTTTGTCTGTTTGCTTGCTTTTCTTTCTAGGACGACTGATGGATTGTGAACAGAGATGACAAGCCATTTAGCTTCGCTGGTGCACTTTGAGTGGGGAGAGGTGCTTACATGGCATAGGATATAGATATCAAGGCCATTCATTGCACGACACGTGTACTTAAGATGAGAGTTGGACAGTAGATTGCCGGATGACTTTAAAAGTCGTGTAATTGTGTGGTTGAAATGAAAGAGGAAAGTTTTGGAAGTTGAAAGTACACACATCCTGTGATGTACAGAGTAGTACAGGTCATTACTAATTGCAAAATTGCTCTGTTTTTGGAGTCTGGACAGTAATCGTCACTACATTTACAGCCTCTGCGATTTGCGAACTTACGAGAAGTTGTCTGCTTGAGATAGTAAAAGAAAAGTTTGGACCGATTCGACCTGAAGTCCATGGATTACAAATCTGGCCTGATTTGATTAAAACCCATTTTTTTAAAAAAATGTTTTATTTAAGCCTTACAAAGAAAACCTGGGAGCAATTAGAACCAATGAAGAAGAATTATGTTACATGAGAATACACAAAAATGGTTAAGTGAAAAACTGAGGCAAGGAAGGAAAGAAGAAAAGGCCTCCTATAAAAGCTCAAAAAAGTAATCTAAACCTTGTCCTATTTCCCAAATTGAAATACCACATCCCCATAATCGAGCTTCTTCTAACCGCATTGAAACTGATGTCAAAGTTGGGTAGAACACTGCATGTTTCGTCTGTTCATCATCTATATAAAGGAAAAAATGCTCAGCACTGTTCTTTTCCCATTGCAATTTAGGCTTATGCTTCTCCAGTAATGAAAGGTAATCCCTTCCGGTGATTGCTCCGCCCCCAGAACCTGCAGGTTTACGGCAGATTAGATGTCCCTAACAAATGCCACAACTACATTGATCAGAAGATGATGAAATGACCTCTGGAACACACTACTTGACATGAACAATCAAGTTTGAGAGTTCAATGTGAATCGTATAACATATCTTCGTTCATGACTTGCTGGTTTATATTACTGGTTGGAAGACTCAGTAGGCAGTAAATGATTCACTTGGCAACAAGTGAAGAAAATAAGAAAAAAGAAAGGACCTCAATTAGAGTTCCTATTAAACATTTGTTGGTTTCTTCTCTATGTTTATGTAAGCAAACCACGGATTTCTCCACAACGATCACATTAAGCAATACACAATAATACAAACAAATAACATAAAATGTACCTCCTGAAAGGACAAAATCATTCCCATAGAAGTTAATGCCAAGGAATATCTTGTGCACTAACGTTCGTGCGGTGTAGGGATTGGTACCAAGAAGCAGTTTTAATGTGAAACGGATCCACTTCAATGGTGCATTTGGACCTGGATTAGGAGGACCTGAGAAGTCATATGTCATAAGGGAGAAACCATCCACAGCATCAGTCAACCTCTGCAGGTCATCTGGGCCAAAGTCATGCACTTGAAGCTTCTCTGAACGTGGTGGACCAATAACATAGATCAACTGTAAATGTTTCCCATTATTCCTAGCTGAGCTCACAGAATGTAGTGCATTCCCAAGTTGTTTGATAAACTCAAGTGCCTGGGCGTGAGCAAGAAAGAATAATCAAGAACATATAAACAATTGGTTCATTTTAGTAAGTTCAGGTTCCAGTAAATGCTTTTTACATAAAGTACAAACCAGGACATAATTACTTGATTAGGCATGCAATAACTTCTAGATAAGGCATTAATGTATAACATGTTTCTACATATTGCATGTCAAGAAACCACTGTTGGCTAATATTTAGCCGTGCCTATGATAATACTAAAAGTCAGATCCTAGAAGAAATTAATGCCATGTAAATTGTCACCTTATTCCTCATGTCAGGGTCATGCAAGACACCATAAGCAGTCCACGTAGACCAAGATTCAAGTACAATGCCATCGTAAACCATTTCCCTGAATATACATGTGAAACAAAACACACAATCAATGAAAATTAGACCCCAATGGCATAAACCTTTTGATCATTATTGAAAATTCTTAGTGATTAAGGCCGGTCTATAATCTTGTTTTACTTAAGAATTAAGAATGTCGAGCAGAAATAGAAGACTTACTCGCACTCTGACACTATAAGCTTAATGGCTTTGTCTCTCAGTTTCTTCTTTCTAAGCAAATCCATTGGCAATGCTTCGAGAACAACTCTAGGTAACACCTACAATAGAAAACACAAATTTTGCACAACAGATTAAAGACTTCGATTGAAAAGACCTGTACAACTTCACAGAAGATAAAACTGATTAGTAAACATAGCCAAGAACAAGAATAAGCCTTAAGCTTTTAAGGATTAAATGATCATTTCGAATGCTGAACCTCTAACAACATCCTAATATTGGTGTTCACCCCTTCGGAATTGGCCGATTTAGGGGTTTTGACAGGATGAAGATATCTTACACATAAACCAGTTAATTCATGAAAACCACCCAAGTTTGTCTGTTTGCTTCATTCATATTTGCAACCAAAGAAAGAAGACATAGTACTTTTAGTTACCAAAGCATCTCCGTTCCTTCTAAGCTCTGAGATCCAACCTTGATCAGCGTTATGTCTTCCCTCCAGTACCAAACTCTTGCCTTGGCTAGCAACCCGAAAGAACAAAGATGAACTCATTCTCACAACAACAATCGCAGTATAAAAAAAACCAATTCTTTCCTATCCAAACTCACGCATACCTCTTCAGATCGTACCATACGGGAGATAAATGTGTAAATTTGTTGGTGAACCGTTTTGCCATTTCGTAGCCCTTAGAGTTCCTGCAAATTGAACCACATAAGCGGATACTAAACTGAAGTTCAAAAATCACAACAAACAACTAAGAACCTACCAAGGAGTAATATAGGACAATACAGGATAGGTATAATGCCTGTGAGTTTCATTGCTTGAAACTTTATAATTCCCCTGAAATATGATAACTTTAAAGATTTAGGTAAGAGCCGCAAAGAATTGTACAAAAGCACAATCTCGTCATCATCTTCTTACAGCGAGGACTTCCAGGTAAGTTAAGTCTGTCTCAAAAAGGCCTTCCACTTCTGTATGTGAACCTGTTACCGTGTCGTTCGTCTTCGGTCCGTACTTGATACTGTATACGAGTACGGACACGCCGGGAATTATAATGAAGAAGAGGATGAAAGTGAAGATGAGCTTGCGATCGGCCGCCGATGACTCCTCAAACTGATCAACTCCAGTGACCGTGTCTGCTCGAGTTCGACGGTGATCAGAACTCGGAGCGACTCGGCGATCTCTCCTCTTCGCCATTCAGACTTGCCTCGGAATGTGAAACATTAACAGAGTTGAGTAATGGAAATGCCACTGGATATCTAAGATAAACGACGTCGCTTTGTAATTCACAATAAATTCTGAAAACAAACTAGGGTTTGGGCCTGAAACTGCCTGAACAAAAAATATCAAATGACATTGTAGGTAGGAAAGGAATGGGCGGGTCGGATCTGGGCCCATTGGACAATCTAAAAAACTCCGAAATCCAGTTGGTGTTCTGATCCAACAAAACGATGCGTTTTTCACCAATTTCTCCAAATTTAATTTTTAATTTATTAAGTTCGAATTGAGTCGAATCTTTTTTATTATTTTCTACCATATGCTATCAATATTCACAATTTTCAGATTTTGATTCTTCTATCAATTTGGGTTTTTTTTAATTACTTGAAAAGGTTTTAAATTATTGAAAGCAAAATTTTATAATTAAATATATAGTAATTTTTTAAAATAAACGCATTTTCTAAAACTTTGATTAAAACTAATGGGACAATACACACAATATAAATATTATATGTAGACTAATTAAATGTTACTGACATAATAATCTAAATCACCTCTTCAATCTGATTCTAACAAATTAAATTTGATTTAATAATTTAAGATAATTATAATAAATTATTAATTTATCTCAGATTTAATTAGTCCAATTTAAATTTAAGAATTATGTTGAATTGTCGGGTAAGCATATTTGATTGTTCTATGTATAATATTTATAATTCCTATATTTTATCATTAATTTTTAATCAAAATAAGAAAAAGATTCTCTTACTGTAATTTATCATAATTTTATTTAAATTATCTGCAATATCATAATTTGGTTGGGCGTATATAATGATTTATAAAATAATACTAAATATTTTTTTTGAAAAGAAAAGGCATTTAATTCTTCTTTCAGTATACTCTTTATTAAGTAGGACCTCTTTACTAAATAGAAGTAAGGGTTATTAAGTAGGACCTCTTTAGTAAGCAGGAGTAAGGTTAACTAGACTCTGCTCCGGGACTTTGAATGAATGTCAATGTCGACGACGGATGATGACGATGATATATATGTTCATATATCAATGTCGCTATTAGCCGTTAGAGAGAGATTCTCTAACATCTCACTAAAACTCTTTTCTATCATACTAGCACCTTGCCTTTTACCTGTTTGATAA
>JANQBM010000009.1:25001166-25016934 GCA_025594535.1 Erythroxylum domingense | reverse complement strand
TACCTAGCTCACACAAGGCCTGATATTGCCTTTGCGGTGAGCAGCCTTAGCCAATTCATGCATTCTCCTGGACAACAGCACTTTGAAGCAGCCTATAGAGTTCTCAGATACTTAAAGGGGACACCTGGACGTGGTATTTTATACAAGAAGGGTGAAGATTTCAAGGTAGAAGTGTACACAGATGCTGATTGGGCAGGGTCAAAGAATGATAGGAAGTCCATTTCAGGCTATAGCACATTTGTGGGAGGAAATTTGGTCACTTGGAGGAGTAAAAAACAAGGAGTAGTGGCCAGAAGCAGTACAGAGGCAGAATTAAGGGCTTTGGCCCTTGGAGTATGTGAAGCAATTTGGATTAGAAGAGTTCTCGAGGAGCTAGGAATACACGTAAAGGATCCTATGAAGATTTATTGTGATAACAAAGCTGCCATATCTATAGCTCACAATCCTACTCACCATGACAAAACCAATCATGTAGAGGTTGACAAGCACTTTATAAAGGAGAAGATAGATGAAGGGCAGATATGTGTCACCTATATTCCCACAAACCAGTAACTTGCAGACATCCTAACTAAAGGTTTGGGGGGACCGCAATTCAGTAAATTAGCGTGCAAGCTAGGCATGGAAAATATTTTCCATCCTGCTTGAGGGGGAGTGTTGTAAATGTCTGTTACATGTGAACATAAATCAGGAATAATGGTTAGAATCCCTAGAATTAGCTCCTTAGAATCAGCATTAGTTGTATATTTCCTAATATTAGTTAGTTGCCTTACTTAGAATATGTATAGAGTGTTATATAAGAGAGAACATAGAATGTAAAGAGTAAGATATTTTGTTAATTCTGTCTCTAATTATTTCAAAATCTGGCTTGAAATTGAGTCTTGACTGAGGCTGTAAAACTACCAGAGACAGAAATTATATCCTGTGGTTATTGAATAAATTATATTGATATAGGCCAAATTAGACAAATATGTCTTAACAAAAGTTGTAAATTATTCTCTTAGATTTCAATTGGTATAAAGTTTGTAATTTTTGGATATGTGAGTTGAGAGATATGAGTTGTACTATTTGACAGCATGATCATGTACAAGCCAAAGTTTTATATGTACTCAGTCTGTAGTATTGTGAGCATAACTCATAGAATATTGAATCAAATTGGATGATCTTGGTGTCATTGGAAACTTAATACATGGGAGAACAAATTTCTAGAAGAAAGTGTTATCAAATTACTTCAATTTCCTGGTGATAATAATCATGCGAAGTGAACCCGAAAGTATGTTTTTTTTAGACAAATCTGATTTGATTAATTGTGTATTGATATATGAACGAGTTTTGAGACAAGAATAATGTTAAGAAACCCGAAATTTTTCATGAATATGCATTGTACGTATTCAGTACACATGAATGTGTATAAATGAATTCATAAATGTGGAAATTTTGATATGTGTATGTATTATATGTTATAGAGGAGCACATTGAGCGCCATCACCCAGACATTGCTGGAACTTCAAGGCAATAACTTTCTGGAGCGATTTGTGAGTAACCTACATGTGTGACCTCGATTTGTTCATAATATTTTGATTAAACTTGATTTTTTCTATATTGATTAGATATTGATATAATTGTGACATTGATGATTCCGAACAATTGATTGTTCGAGGAGTTTGATATTTTGGACTGTATTGAGAGTGTTTATGATTTGAATGTGAATTTGATTGTATTGATTCCATATATGAAGGTCTGAGGTATTGATTGATGAATGTGATATTGAAGTGTTCCTTGAATGTGAATTTGGACTCAACATGTTTGTTAAAAGCCGGACTAAGGTCCGATGGTAATTGTGATTTAAATTGTGAATGATTGATTGAATATGATAAATAGGAATGAGACTGTAAATGTGTTCGAATGGGAATGAGAATAAGAATGGGAATAAGAATGAGAATGAGAATGAATAAAATAATGAATGATTGAATATTAATTTGATGCATTTCAGACACGAAATGTGATGTGTTTCATACACGAATGCATGATCAGATAAAGATAGTTATGACATGAGTAGCAACCGAATATAAACTTAAAGCTCCGGAATGTGGTATAGAGCTAAAAGCTCGATATGTACAATGAGCCTTGTATTCGCAACAGGTAAGGGGCAATATTAATGAACCCGGTATCCACAATGGATACGGGACAGTTTAGGTACTCAGTCACAACAACGTAATAATTAAAAGTGGGTCACATGAATGATTGAATTGGAATGTGGTTATGTCATTAAATGAGATTGGGATATGTGAAATATATGATATGTGAAGCAAATTGTTAAATGGAAAGTTGTGAATTATGTGCTTAGATGATTTGATATATGACATGAATTGGGTGGGCCATCGAGGATGGTTACATCATTGAGTTCGCAAAACTCATCAAAATTACAATGTTTATATTTCAGGTTCAAGAGAGGACACTAGAGACAGACAGACTCTACAAGAAGACTAATTCTTGTACTTTTGTCAAGAAATAGCTCAAAGGTCAGTCAGCTGAGACTAAAGGAGTAGTTAGTAGTTTTTGTACAAATTCTCTTTCAAGCAGTGTGTTATGTATAAGGTTTGATATTGTATATATTCGGATGGTTTTGTGAAGCTACAATGCCAGTTTGGTTTTTATGAAATGAAATGAAAAAAGCATTTTGATTTTAAAATTTGGTGAATTTTATTTATAATAGTCGATGCCATGATTAAGTTGGATATGTGTTTGCTCTAACATGCCATTATTATAGATTATATATTGGAATGTCCACTGGGTGTTCCGGTATGTAATTTATGGTAGTGGGGTGCTACACAGAGACAGACCAAGACGAGAGATTCGACCACCACAGAGGTATGCAAGTTTAGTTAAATATGCTTTATCAGTGGCACAAGAAACAGGTGGAGACAGTGAACCTTCCATATATACGGAGGCAGTTTCAAGTGCTGATGCTAATAAATGGGTGGTGGCTATGAACGAAGAAATAGAATCTCTGCATAAGAATGCTACTTGGGTTATGGTGAAGCCACCAAAGGGTGAGAAAATTGTTGGTTGAAAATGGGTCTCCAAAAGAAAAGAATGTACTTCAGGCATAAAAAATGCAAGGTATAAGACATGTTTAGTTGCAAATGCCTACAGTCAGGTACAAGATGTTGATTTTAATAATATTTTCTCACTAGTGGTGAAACATAACTCTATTCGAGTATACTTACATTAGTTGCCATGTTTGATTTGGAATTAGAACAGTTTGACGTCAAGACAGCATTCCTGCATGGCGAATTAGATTAGTAGATTTATATGAAACAACCTTAAAGTTTTGAAGTGGCAAGAAAAGAAGAGCAGGTGTGTTTGTTGAAGAAATCCTTGTACAGATTAAAGCAGTCTCCAAGACAATGGTATAAGAGACTTAATTTATTTATGTTGGGTCATGATTTTTCCAGGAGCTTGTATAATAGTTGTGTTTACTTCTAGAAGTTAGATGATGGCTCATTCATTTATTTGTTATTATATATTGATGATATGCTCATTATTGCCAAGAATATTACATATGTTAACCATTTGAAGGCCTTATTGCATGGTGAATTTGAGATGAAAGATTTGAGAGTAACAACGAAAATTATTGGCATAAAGATAAGACGTGATCGAGGAGCTAGTAAATTATTCTTGACCGAGGAGAATTATCTCAATAAAGTTTGGAGAGATTTGACATGTGAGATGCCAAAACAGTTAGTACTCCTCTTGTTAGTTATTTTAGACTATCTGCTGCTTAATCACTATAGTCACAAGAAGAGGAAGATTATATGGCATTGGTTCCTTATCCTAGTGTCGTCAGCAGTATTATGTATGTAATGATATGTACTCGTCCCGATATTTCACAAGCTGTTAGTATCGTTAGCAGATATATGGCCAATCTTGGCAAAGAACATTGACATGTTGTGAAATGGATTCTCAGATAATTGAAGAGTACTTCAAATTTTTGTTTGAAGTTTGGTAGAACCAACAACACTTTAGTAGGTTTTGTAGATTCAGACAATCAATTGATTTTAGAGTAATTCTTTTAATTTAAAAAATATATTTCAATGAAATAATCATAATAATTTTTTCGATATAATCATAATAATTTTTTCGATAAGGTATAAACGATTTTACATTATAAAAATTAACATTTTAAAAATCGGACCAGAAGTTAAATCGATAAGATAAGAAGTTTAAGATTTAAAAGGTTCAACTAGTATTAAATTGTTATAAAACCAACTAAAAATTGAATAAAATTAAAAATTTTAAACATAAATTGAAAGAGATTATCCTTATCATCAAAAAAATTTGAAGTTTAATTGAAAAATATATTGTTAAATAAAAATTAATTGTTTTATTTTAATTTATAAAACTTATTAATTTATAAAAATTATCTGATTAATTAATTAATTAATTTTTAACAATAAGAGTTATTAAAAACTAAATTAAAAAATTAAACTAAAGAATTAAATAATTCAAAATTTTTATTATTTAACTGACTTATCAATCATCAATAAAAATAAACAAGCGAAACCGAAATAACTACAAACATGTAATAAACAATGCCCTCTTTTTGACTTTTAGAATAGGAAATCAAGAAGTCGAAACTTTCCAAAACGCACCGCATTTAGCCAAAATATGCATATGAAATTTCCTATTCTAAAAGTCAGAAGTAATTATAAATTCGAGCCTATGAAAGGCACGAGTACTGACGTCAGATGCTGTGCGTTTCAATTACCTGGGTCAGGGGGCCCCACATGCCACATCGTAAGAGGATAGAAGCTTATCCTAAAATATCAGGAAGCCATTAGCCAAGCACTTTCTCGCAAGCTCCTTCAAAGACCGAACACAGAATGAGACCTAAGCTCTTTCAATATTATTCACTCCCAAGCTTTCAATCAAAACCTCCATGGACAAATTTGCTCCATTTCACCACCACTATAACCCCCTCATTCATCAAAATGGTCATTGCCCACCAACCCAGAAGCCGAAACCAAGCGCTCATAGTTCTCCAACTTCTGTTTCGCTTGCTTCAACGGGTACCTCTGTCGCCGCCTCCACTCTCTCTAGGCCTGTAACTTATCCTTCACCAGGCATTTTATCGGGATTTGGGTCCTTAGATGGTTTGAGTGATGTCAGAACTCTGGGTTCAGTTAAAGCAATGCATGCCCAGGTGATAAAATCGAGTGATAAGTGCACTTCAGAGTCCATGGCTAAGACTTTGATTACTTTTTATTTGGAACTTGGTGACTCTAGGTTGGCTGCAATGGTTTTCTTCCTGGGTTTTGATAGGAATTATGCAATGTGGAGTAATTTCTTGATGGAATTCAAAAAATTTGGGGGTGATCCAATAGAAATTCTTGAGGTTTTTAAAGACTTGCATTGCTTGGGGGTGAATTTTGATGGTAGATTGATAACTCTAGTTCTGAAAATTTGCTCTAGTCTGATGGATTTGTGTTTGGGTTTGGAAATTCATGCTAGTTTGATCAAGAAGGGCCTTGAGGGGGATGTATATGTAAAGGGTGCCTTAATGAAGTATTATGGGAGGTGTTGGGGTGTGGATGCTGCTAATAAAGTGTTTGATGAAATTCCATATCAAGATAATTTGTTGAATGAGGCAATCATGATTAACTTGAAAAACAAAAGATTCGTTCAGGGTGTTGATTTGTTTAAAAGAATGCAGTTTTCTTTCAAAAAAGCCAATGAGGCAACAATTTTGAAGATGCTGCAAGCTTGTGGAAAAGAGGGTGCTCTCAATGAAGGGCAGCAGATTCATGGGTATGTCATAAAACAAGCACTGGAATCAAATATTTCCATATGCAATTCTTTGATTATCATGTACTCTAAAAGTGGCAATCTCAAATTAGCTCGAGCAGTCTTTGATTTGATGAAAGAGCGTAACTTGTCTGCATGGAATTCAATAATCTCAAGTTATGCTGCATCTTGTTATCTCAGTGAGGCTTGGAGTCTTTTACAGGGGATGGAATCATCTGGGGTAACGCCAGACTTAGTAACCTGGAATTGCCTATTGTCAGGCCATGCTCTTCATGGCTTATACAAAGAAGTTATCAAGATTTTGCGAAAAATGCAAATAGCTGGTTTTAGGCCAAACTCACAATCTATTCCTAGTATCCTTCAAGCTATCATTGAGTTAGGCTTCTTTACTTTTGGGAAGGAAATTCATGGCTATGTGTTAAGAAATGGGCTTGATTCCGATGTCTATGTGGGAACTTCGTTGATAGATATGTACCTTAAGAATGACCACTTGAACAGTTCCCAGTTAATTTTTGATAATTTGAAGAACAAGAATATATTTGCTTGGAATTCATTGATATCAGGGTATTCATTCAAGGGTCTTTTTGATGATGCTAAAAGATTGCTCACTCAGATGAAACAGGAAGGTGTTAAACCAGATTTAGTTACATGGAATAGTCTGGTTTCTGGCTATTCAATATGGGGCCGCAATGAGGAAGCATTGGCTGTCATTGATGATATAAGAAGTTCAGGGTTGACTCCAAATGTAGTCTCATGGACTTCTCTCATATCAGGATGCTCACAGAGGGGTAACTACAGGGAGTCCTTGGAGTTTTTCATCCGAATGAAGCAAGAAGGTATTGAACCAAACTCAACAACCATATGCAGCTTGCTTAGAACTTGTGGAGGCCTTTCTTTGTTGCAGAAGGGAAAAGAAATCCATTGCCTTAGTATAAGAAAATGCTTCCACGAGGATGCATATGTGGAAACAGCACTCGTTGACATGTACAGCAAATCAGGTGATTTAAAGAGTGCTTATGGGGTCTTCAGGAAGAGAGAGAACCAAACACTAGCCTCGTGGAATTGCATGATCATGGGATTTGCCATTTATGGTCTTGGCAGGGAGGCAATCTCATTGTTTCGGGAAATGCAGAAAGTCGATATCCTGCCTGATGCCATTACCTTTACCGCTGTGCTCTCTGGCTGCAAAAACTCAGGTCTAATTGAAGAAGGATGGAAATATTTTGATAGTATGAATAAGGAATATGGTATAGTGCCTAGAATTGAACATTACTCATGCATGGTAGATCTTCTTGGTAGAGCTGGTTATCTCGATGAAGCTTGGGACTTTATTCGAGCAATGCCAATAACTCCAGATGCTTCTATTTGGGGTGCATTTCTCAGATCCTGTCACGTTCAGGGACACATGGAGTTTGCGGAGGTCGCAGGAAAGGAACTCCTTGAGTTGGAACCTGATAATTCTGCTAATTATGTTTTGATGGCCAATTTATATGCCATGTCAAACAGGTGGGACGATGTAGAGCGTATTAAAGATCTCATGATTGAAAAGGGAGTGAAAATTCGGCAAATATGGAGCTGGATACAAATTGATGACAGGGTCCATGTGTTCTCAGCGGGAGAGAAACCCCATCCAGATGAAGGACAGATTTATTTTGAGTTGTATCAGTTGGTTTCTGAGATGAAGAACGTTGGTTATGTTCCTGATATCAACTGCGTGTATCAAAACATAGACGACTTGGAAAAGGAGAAGGTTCTTTTGAGTCACTCAGAAAAACTGGCCATCACTTACGGACTGTTAAACACAAGAAATAGTGCGCCCATCAGAGTGGTAAAGAACACAAGAATCTGTCCCGACTGTCATACAGCAGCAAAATTCATGTCCCTGGTGCGGAGCCGTGAGATTTTCCTTAGGGATGGAGTTCGGTTTCACCATTTCAAAGAAGGCAGTTGTTCTTGCAACGATCACTGGTAATGTGCATCTCCTGATTCCAAGTTTTGTATACTGCGAACCATGATTAGAAGTAAACATCTGGGTAATAAAGCACACCAGGAATCAATTGACTCAACATTTACTCATCAAAGTCAGGAACAGATGAATGGAGAAACCACGTTGGTCAATGTAAATATACTTGCACGCTGAGTTTCATTATGTTCCAAAACCTTCTCACAGAAAAGGAAGCAAGCACTGAAAAGATGAAAGTACGTGCATCCATACAAAATCGATGGCAGTTTACAGCCATTTAAGTCTTTCCCAATTATCAGTACCCCAAAAAGGGCCAAAACCTGACGCATACATCTTCAAGTTCCCATAACCACCTGAAGGAAATTTCCATGGAGAAATGAAAGAAATCTCATACTTGATGTTCCTCCATACACTGGCCCGAGCAGCCAAGTTGGAAGTTGTAAAGTATCACGCACCATTTCAACAAAAAAAGAAAAAGGTTCAGGTGCCACGTCGATATCCCAATTGTATGTTCTGAACAATGATGGTGTTCGTTGAGATTAATTCTTTACAATAACAAATAATCTTAAGACATCCATACTATATTTGTCAATATTTTAAAAATTGAACCGAACTTCAAACCAACCAAAGAAAAGTAAGGTTTAAAAGTTCAATTGTTATACTTATTAAACTGTTATAAAATTGACATACAATAAATAAGAAGTAAAATTATAAAAATAAGTAAAACTAAAAGATTTTATTGAAATAAAAAATACATTGGTATTTATTATTATATAATGAAATAAAAATAAATAAAAATATGAGTTTAATATAAAATTAAAATAATAATAAAAATCAAAATTATATTTTTAGAGGAGACTGTGTCTTATCATTTTCAAAAATTCCAAATTCTTAAACGTTATCTAAAATCTCGTAAATTATGCATTCAGCTAAAGTATTTGTATCAACTTCTTCTATATCATTTAAATAAATTATAAATTAGTACAATTGTAAACTTGTTTAAATATGATCAAAATTAGACATAGAATATCCATCAATAGATATTCATAATTTATTTGTTGTGACTAACGGTATAAAAATCAGATTAAACTGATTGATTCGACTAAATTAAGAACGAATTAAACTAATTTTGGATTTGATTTTGACTTTTTGATTGTTGTGAATGAAAACTACTTAATTAAATAATAAATCGGTCGGTTTTTTCTCAACCGTGAAGAAACAGATGCATCTTCATCTTCTCTAACTCCAAAACTGGTAATTGCTTGGTCTGCTTGTGTCTGACAATGACTAGATGCCAATTGCGCAGGAGCACAAAAAAACAAGAGAACACCAAATCATAAGGAGCAGACTCAAAAATCAGACATCTAAGCTCACGTGCGATTATGCTTCCATGTCTTAACACAACATCCAATGAATTTTTAAAAGCCCCAAGCTTCAACTCGCTCTGTCGCATATTGGTGAGGCAGCTTCGATTGTAGCAAAGTCTATTACACCAATTAAAAAGGCCAGATGCAGCCACAGAACACTAGGAAAATGAAGGGTGGAGATTGAAAGAGAAACGAGAAGGAAAAAGGCAAAATGATCGACTGAGGAGCAACAAATGCTTTAATAACGATAAGTCTACGATTTAAGGGACCTGTAACTTATTTTTGCTTTAATTATTATTGTGAATTATTTTTGTACAAAACCAACAAAATTATTTTTCTCATACTTTCAGGTTAAAATTATAATAGAAAATATAAAGTCATCAGAAAAAAGGTTCAATAAACTTAGCATCCTTGACTCGTGGTAAGTCTGATTTAGTATGAAATTTTTTTTTTCTTCTCAAGCATCTGATGGAAATATCCAATATAATTGTACGATTTGCAATAAAATGTTTAAAAATGGAGGAATTTATAGAAGGAATGAATATCATGTTGATGTTAAGAATAATATTACTTTTTACAAAAAGGTACCATTTGATGTATGTGAGATAATTGAGAATTATTTGTAGCAACAAGTAAAAAAGAAAAAAGAAAATAAAGAGACTTGTAATTTATCTTTAGAGATGGTGAAGCACTACAAGTATTAGATAAAGGAAAAAGGAAAATTATTGTTGATGTAGATTCTTATTTTCCTCCATGAACTACTGATATTTCTTAACCTTGTCTAAAAAGTGTTTTGGTTGAGAATGATACTTTTTTGTGATGTAAAAAAGCATGAGCAAGATGGTTCTATTATGTCTGTATTCCTTTAAATACTTTAAATTTACCATATTTTTAAGAAGTAATAGATGATATAACAATGATAAGTCTAGGATTTAAGGTACCTTCTTATGAAATTCGTGTCAATTAATTGTAGATATATATAAATCTAGTTAGAAATCAAAAGGATTTACTATTATGACAGATGAGTGGACTGATTAAATCTTGAAACAAAGGCATACAAATATCATAATAAGAAAGTACCCTAAATCCTGTAATTATTGTTATTGTAGCATCTATTACTTCTTGAAAATATGGTGAATTGAAAGTATTTAAAGGAATACACGAATGATCTAACTTTCTAGCTTATGGTCTTTTATATTACAAAACAACATTCTTATCAATCAAAACACTTTTTATAATAGGTTAAGAATTCGACTAGTTATTCGTGGAAAATAAGAACCTATGTCCATAGTAGCTTTTCCTTTTTACTTTATCTAATACTTTTGGTGCTTTATCACCTCTAATAAATATATCATGAACTTCTTTATTTTCCTTTTTTTATTTTTAGTTGTTGTTGCAAATAATTCTCAAACCTACCACGTACATCAAATAGTACTTTTTTGCGAGAAGCAATATTACCCTTAATCCTAGCAAGATATTTGTTCATTAGATAAAATCCTCCCCCTTTAGATATTCTACCATAAAATATTCAATTATATTGAATATTCTAATCATATGGTTGAGAAAAAAAAATAATTTCATGCTGGATCAGGCTTACTGCGAGTAAAGGATGCTAATTTCATTGAATATATTTTTGATGATTCCATATTCTCCATTATAATTTTAACTTGAAAATCAACAAATAATTTTGTTAGTTTTGTACCAAAATAAGTCACAACAATAATTAAAGAAAAATAAAATTCGCAAAATAAGAAACCCGACAAGAATGATGAAATGAAAAAATAAAGGATAAAGGTATGAAAACAAAAATAACCTGTAACTTTTGCTTCTTGATTATTGCATATTTTACATCAAATATGATATTTGACTTCAATCACCACAACCAACAAAGGGGGTATAACTTGTGATCTTAATACAAAGAATCGAAGTATACATAGAAGAAACAAAAAAAAGGTTAAAAAAGACTTAAAAACATGAAAGAAAATAATTCAAATAAGAAATTGAAATTGAAATTGAAATCTTTTTGAAGATTGAATAAGTCTAAAAAGTCATCCAAAAAGTGAAAGTATGTTTAAATTTTAATGTCCATCTTTCAACATACTTTTTTAAAACTTAATCATTACTTCTTAACATAATATTAAAATATTCTAGATAAAATTATTTATTTGTACTAAATTACTAATTAATAATTTTTTTAGTATCTTTCTTGAAATATACATCTTTAAAGTTCAAATATCATTCTTTAACACATTCTTAAATTATTCTAAACAAAATTACTTATATATTAAATTATTAATTAATAACTTTTTTAGTGTCCTTTGTTAAATATGCTTCTTTAAAGTTAAATATTACTCTTTAACCCATTTTAAAATTATCCTAAACACAATTACTTATCTATATTAAATTACTAATTAATAACTTTTTAGTGTCCTTTTTAAATATTATTCTTTAAATTTTAAATATCTCTCCTTAACACATTCTTAAATTATTAGAAACAAAATTACTTCTCTAACTAAATTGCTGATTAATACATTTTTAGTGTCATTTTTTAAATATACTTTTTTTAAGTTTAAATATTATCACTTAACAAACTCTTAAATTAATTTTAACAAAATTGATTATCTATACTAAATTACTTATTAATAATTTTTATGTGTTTCTTTAAATATATTTCCTAAAGTTAAAAAAAACTCTTTTTGTTTTGAATTTTGATTAAGAAATAATAATATCTTTAATATCATAAAAATTAAATTTTATATCTTCTTCTTATTTTAGAAATTTTCTATTTATTTCAAATATAATTTAGAAAGTGAAAATAGAACGAAATTCCTTGTTTTATTAATTTTCCCGGTCCATAATACTAAAAACTCATCTTTGTCTTCTCTCATTCTTTGTTATAAACTTCTTTTAGATTCGGTACTCTCTCTCTCTCTCTCTCTCTATTCTCCCAATCCCAAACCCCTCAAATTGCTGTTTATTACGAGTTGTGAATTTGTGATTGTCTAAAAATAATATCCCTCCTCTTTTGGATTGTTACCCTCTTAGTCGATCATTTTGCCTCAACAATAGTGTTTAATTTCCTCTCCTTCTTGCATCTCTTTCAATCTCCACCATCCATTTCCTGAGCCTGCCATGGCCGCATCTTGTCTTTTTAATAGGTGTCATAGACCTTGCTACTATCAAAACTGTCTTACCTATATGCGACAGAGCGAGTCGAAGCTTCGGGCTTGTAAAA
Source organism: Erythroxylum domingense (assembly GCA_025594535.1). NCBI lineage: Eukaryota > Viridiplantae > Streptophyta > Magnoliopsida > Malpighiales > Erythroxylaceae > Erythroxylum > Erythroxylum domingense. The sequence goes on along the minus strand of JANQBM010000009.1, from coordinate 25,004,564 downwards.
ATTCACCGAAAGTTGTGTTAGGTATGGAAGTATAAATGCATGTGAGCTGGGATGTATGCTTTCTGATTCTGATTCTTGTGATTTGGCATTCCCTCGTCTTTTTGGTGCTCCAACGTAAATGGCAACTAGTCGTTGCCAGACTTAAGCAGACCAAGCAACGACTAGTTTGGACATCGAAGAAGAAGACGCATCTAATTCTTCACAATTCAAAAGAAATTAGCCGGTTTTTATTCACAACATAACTGACAAAAGTAAAAACCGAACTAAAAGCCAGTGTGGTTCATACTTTCGTAAAACAACCGGTCCGGATGATTTTTATATCATTGATATTTGCATGGCCCTAAAACAGTAAAAGCCGTCAGCTTTCATGAACACTAACCAAAAGTCACTTTCTTGAAATCGAATTGGAGTAATTCGGGCCTTTCATTTCATACTCAAAAAGCCCAAAGCCCATGAAACTAAACCCTTTGTACATTTGAGATAATAACAAAATTTATAATTATTACTTTCTGAATATTAAACTAATCATTCGTAAATTATATATTCTAAACAACTAATAAAAATTAAATTTGAGTAACAGTTTCAAACTTTGAATTAATTGGTATTAACAAATTCAATACATTTGAAAGTTTATTAAATAATTTGTAATATTGCAATTCAAACTTTCAATATTTTAAAAAGTATAATAATTTATAAATTATGTTTTTTAAAATATTTATATTCATAAATTTAAGGATTAATTATAAAAAATTTAAATTTTACTCAATTTTGCAATTCTAATTTTAACTTTAAAAATTAACGTTAAAATACTCCAACTTTTAATTTTTAGCAAAAATAATCCAACATAAAATTTTCATTATGAGGATGTCAACTCGAAACCCGTTTCGTTAATTTTTTTATCACGTGCCTATTACATATTGTATTTATACGACATATAAATTTTACTATTTAATGAATTAAAAATATTATTATATACTCCTTCATAATTATTTTAGGGAGTCTTGTATTTTTATTTTATAAAATAATAAAATTAACACATGACATAAATATAATATATGATTGTCATGTAAAAAATACTAATTTACAAATTAACCCTAAATTTAGGGATGTCACCCTACTGACTCGTGGCTTAATCGGACCAAAAAAATTAATGCTGTTTTGCAAAAAAAAATTTTTAAATAAGGATGAGTCGATGATGGGTTAGGTCATGGGTTGACCCGCATGAGCTACTTAAATTTAGTATTAAGGTATCTTCAAAATCGTAACTTCAACCCAAAAAAACAGGTGAGACAGAATTTTGTTCTACGTTTTTGACCAAATAAAATATATGTATTACGAGCTTAGACAAAAAAGGGATTATCTTCTGCATCTCTTGAACATGCACATTCACATTGTACAGTCAATCAGGAAAAAGCATGAAGCGTGAAACCCTTTTTCTGTTTTATCGTATTCTCATTCTGTTGCTTGTTTCTGTAGACTTGTACGTGGGTCAAACTTGTTTTCTGTGTTTTCTTTGAATTTTGAATGGACTTTGTACGTATGCATGTATGTGCAATACAGTATATATATGATTAAAATTTTATTGAAATTTTAATTTAATCATATAATTAAATTTTTCGATGTAATTTACTTTAATAATTCTTTTTATTAAAATTTGATTAGTTTATTAATTAATCAGTCAATTTTATAAATTATTAAATTTTTATGAATTAAAATAAATAAATAAATATTTATTTAACAATCTTTTGTCATTAAAATTCAAATTTTTTTATAGGTAAAAATAATCATATTTTAAATTGTTTAATTTTATTCAATATTTAACCTGTTTTACGACTATCTAATATCAATTAAATCTTTTAATCCTTAAACTACTTGCTTTATCGGTTTAACTTTCGGTCTTATTTTTAAAATATTAGCTTTTATACATTTCAAATGTATTACAAAACAACCTTATGTCTTCTAAATCCTTTATAAACTACAATAATAATAATAAGATGCCTAACAGCATGATTAAGTCACCTGGATAAAGGCTTTAAACTGGATTAGTATGAATATTTAACTTATTAAAACCGTTGAAGACGTTACTGCTTGCTACGTTAAAAACAACACACAAGCCTTAACTTTGAGGCACGAGACAAACCCTGACTCCCACAGTCTGGGAGCAGGTGGGTGATCACGGTCTTAAAATTCTTATTACCCTTTTTGTCACTTTTTAAATTTATTTAATTTTTTTGTCAATTTTATGGCGATATAATATTGGTTCAATCTTTTAAATTTTAAACTTTTTATTTTACGGGTTTAACTTCTAATCCAAATTTTGAAGAGCCTTATCAAATCTTTGGATTCGATTTACTTAAACTCTTCAAGCATGTATTTAAGTTTTTGCCATTAAGGAGTGGTAGAATTGATAGAGTGAGGAGTATGAGATTAAAAAGTCCTGTGTTTGAATTCCTCTACTTATATTCTCTCGATTGAGCATGTCATACAAGACTTATCTAGTACGAAATACTCGGTTGGCATAATTTGTAAGTTATTGCGTCAATTTGAAAATTTAACCAATGCTCATATAAATGATAGCAATTGTAGTTCTTCTGATTAAAAAAAAAAAGGTATTCATGTTTAGAAAGTTGAATTTGTAAGAGTCTACTTGGTTAGACTAAGTTTTGAGTGTGAATTTTTATCTTATTATGGGAGACATGTCATAGAAATATTATCGAAAAAACAACTTTTGAACTAAATAGTCTTATTTTTAAATATTTGAATACTTAAATAAAAATTTAAAAGATTGAATAATAAAATTAAAATTGTAAAAATGTTTAAAATTTTGTAAGTTATTATTCCATAAATTTATAATATATTGTAAATGTTGATGGATTTAAGTTATATTATATTTACATACTCTTAAAATGATATATGATTCATTTGATGTGAGCCTCACACACAATCAACTTAATCTTTTGTCTTGTACGACGGAGAGGTCACAAATCCATGAAGGAGCATTTTAAAATAATATATGATCCATTTGACGACCCTCGCTCGCTCATCAGCTTAATCTTTTAGGTTGAGGGCGTATTGGTTCATAGGTTTGGAGGAATGAAAAATAAGGGTTGGTTATATATTATCATTGTAAAAACAGTATTTTGATATCTAAATTTTGAGTATTCTTTCGAACCTTTAAATATCAGAAAAATGAAAATCATTATGCGTAAGTAACGGTGAGAGAAGTGTCAGGACCATCTGCCATTGGCGTAACACTTATTTTTTGCTTTTATTTATTTTTTAGTAAAATAATATAATTAATTAGAATATATTAAAATATTTTGATATAAAAAATTTGACAAAATTTTATTTTTTCCTTTTTTATCAAAACAATATAATTAATTAAATATAATTAATTA
>JANQBM010000009.1:24916842-24932161 GCA_025594535.1 Erythroxylum domingense | reverse complement strand
GCCACCCTCGCGGGGCACGGATCCGGGTATCACTATCGATATCGGGTTCGGGTTCAGCGGGAGTTGGGGTGTTACATTAGTTCTAACACATGATAAAAGAATCAAAATACATAGAGACTATCAACATTTAAGACAAGGTAGAGAGAGAAGATAAAACACACTTGCTCCAATCTTGATGCAATCCTCCTCCTTCCTCTTCTTCTCCTATTTTTGGGTGCCTCCAATCTCTTTGCCTAGTTTTCAGTGCCAGAACCCTTATTTAGGTCTTCAAAATGAATATATATAGTGTCTTGGGGTCAAAGAAACCTAGTTTTTGCTAAATAGGAGAATAAAAATCGTGTCTGCACCATCAATGTCCGTTAGGCGGACCTTCTCAGGTCTCTATAGCAGTTTGGACAGTAAATGTCCATTAAGCGGACATTTACGGGTCTGTCAGCCTTCTTTCTCCGCTCATGTTCGTTTGGAGGGACATGATGTCAGGTAGGTGGACATATACTGATCATCTTCAGAACTGTGCACTTTTGACCCTACAGAAAGCCAAATCTCTCCTCGGTCTCTTCATGAATGTTGTAGAGCTCAGAGTCCTCTTTGAAAGCATACTTGAACAACTCTAATTTGACATCTACAATGAAGGTTATGTCTTTTACCCCAAAATCTCTCCAATTGTACCTATTAAGCAATAAAGTTGAAATGTGTGAGAATTAACCAAATAAAGTGCATAATTCAAATGAAGATAAGTCAAATTAGTTCCAATTCATCCCAAAATCATATATAAATAATTTGACTTTTCAAATTCCCCCACACTTGAACCATTTCTTGTCCCCAAGCAAAAACAAAAGAAAACTAAATATTAAATGTAACACCCCATTACCATAAATTACATACCGGAACACCCAGTGAACATTCCAATATATAATCTATAATAATGGCATGTTAGAGCAAACACATATCCAACTTAATCATGGCATCAACTATTATACATAAAAGTCACCAAAATTTAAAATCAAACTGCATTCTTCATTTCATTTCATTAAAACCAGACTGATATTGTAGCTTTACAAAACCATATGAATATATACAATATTAAACCTTATACATAAGACACTGCTTGAAAGAGAGTCAGTACAAAATTACTAACTACTCCTTCAGTCTCAGCTGACCGACCTTTGAGTCACTTCTTGACAAAAGTACAAGAATAAGTCTTCTCGTAAAGTCTGTCTATCTCTAATGTCCTCTCTCGGACCTGAAATATCAACGTTGCAATTTTGGTGAATTTTGCGAACACAACGATGTAACCATCCTCGATGGTTCACCCAATTCATGTCACATATCAAATCATATAAGCACATAATTCAGAACTTTCCATTTAACAATTTGCATCACATATCATATATTTCACATATCCCAATCTCATTTAATGACATAACCACATTACAATTCAATCAGTCAAACACAATTAATAAGTGTATATGCAATGTTCATGTGACCCACTTTTAATTATTACGTTTTTGTGACTGAGTGCCTAAATTGTCTCGTATCCATTATGGACACCGGGTTCATTAATACTGTCCTTTACTCGTTGTGGATACAGGGGTCATTGTACATATCGAGTTTTTAGCTCTATACCACATTTCGGAGCTTTAATGCTTCACGATAATATTCAATCATTCATTATTTCAATCATTTCCATTCCTATTCTCATTCTCATTCTCATTCCCATTCGAACACATTTACAGTCTCATTCCTATTTATCATATTCAATCAATCATTCACAATTTAAATCACAATTATCATCGGACCTTAGTCCGGCTTTTAACAAACATGTTGAGTAAACACATAGTCAGTCCAAATTCACATTCAAGGAACACTTCAATATCACATTTATCAATCAATACCTTGGACCTTCACGTCTGAAATCACTACAATAAAATTCACATTCAAATCCCAAACACTCCCAATATAACCCCGAATATCAAACTCCTCAAACAATTAATTATTCGGAATCATCAAATGTCACAATTATATCAATATCTAATCAATATAGAAAAAATCAAGTTTAATCAAAATATTATGTACAAATCGAGGTCACACATCTAGGTTACTCACAAATCGCTCCAAAAAGCTATTGCTTTGAAGTTCCGGGAACGTCTAGGTGATGGCACTCAATGTGCTCCTCTATAACATATAATACATACACATATCAAAATTTTCACAATTATGAATTCATTTATGCACATTCATGTATACTGAATACGTACAATGCATATTAATGACAAATTCTGGGTTCCTTAACATTATTCTTGTCACAAAACTCATTCATATATCAATACACAATTAATCAAATCAGATTTGTCTAAAAAAAACATACTTTCAGGTCTACTTTGCATGATTATTATCATCCAGAAATTGAAGTAATTTGATAACACTTTATTCTAGAAATTTGTTCTCCCATGTCTTAAGTTTCCAATGTCACCAAGATCATCCAATTTAATTCAGTATTCTATGAGTTATGCTCCCAATACTACAGACTGAGTACATATAAAACTTTGGCTTGTACATGATCATGCTATCAAATTGTACAACTCATATCTCTTAACTCACATATCCAAAAATTACAAAATTCATACCAATTGAAAGTTAAGAGAATAATTTACAAATTTTGTTAAGAAACCTTTGTATAATTTGGCCTCTATCAATACAGTTTATTCAATAACCACAGGATATGATTTCTATCTCAGGTAGTTCTACAGCCTCAGTCAAGACTCAATTTCAAGCCAGATTTTGAAATACTTAGAGACAGAATTAAAATTCGACTTCTGAAAGAACTTGTAAAACTTTGTCTCTACTTTAATATTAATTAAGAATCAACTCATTTAGAAATATAAAGATCAAAATATAGCCAAAATATCGAAGCATGGTTAGTGAAATCATTCTAGTTCACAATATTCCAGCACACTTATATTTTCATCCTAAATTTATCACTCAATCTTTCCCGAATGGATTTAGATGTTCACAAATTTTGGTGGAGATGAAGAAAAATTTGTTATGAGTCTATTGGTTCAAGTCTCATGTCATTTGGATGTCAGGAGAAGAAGTTATAATAAAAAGAACAAAAGATGTTCAAAGAAAACAATACAACTAACATATTACGGCAATTCTTCTTGACCAATATCACATGCATTTCAGTCCAATTCAAGTATCATTCTCATACCATTTAACATGTGTTAAAGTGTAGATTGTTACTTACCTATTAGGCTTTCAATCCAATATAAAACTTTAGATTGAACTAAGTCTCCATGCAAGCAAAATCAACATAAACTTATGGTGAAAGCAAGGTGATTTTTGGACAACAATATGAAGATAATAATCAGCTAGTTTTCTTGACAATTTGGTTAAAAATTTAAGTGTGATTTTCATGCACAAATTTAGCTACGGTTAATAACAAAAAGCAGAGAAGAGTTGGAGCAATTTCGGTGGAGAAAGGTGAGGGAAACAACAGAAACTTTACTGCTGGAATTTGCTCCATCATCATACTAGGTGTCAACTTGTAAACTCACCATATGTCTTAAGGCATGCTAGCCATTTGTTCAACAATTATGCTGCCACTACTCCGCTCATTATGCTGCCATTTGTCACCCTTTAATCAGTCCACATGTCACTCCAAGATTGGTCCACATGTCACATAATAATTGGTCCATTTGTCACTCCATAATTAGTCCATTTGTCAATTAATTCCTAATCCAATTGTCACTCATTTAACTATGCCAAATGTCACTCAATTTTGAGTTTAGTCATCCTAAGTTTTCCATGTCTCAATTATTCTTGCCACTAGGTATTTTTCCTAGTCCAAAATACCCTAAATTTTTAGAAATTTTCGAAATGTCTGAAATGTCACCAAAAATGCAAAATTAATTCTAATACACACCAATTCAATTTTCAAGACAAATAATCCATAATTTGCATTTTTAATCACATTAAAAATCACTTATAACTGGAAAATGTCAATGAATGCATGTATAATCATTTTAATGTACAAAGTCAATATTCTCATATATGTGTATGCCACATCATACATAAGCATAGATTATGCTTCCTAATTTCTCTTTAACCTACTATGTTAAACTTATCATAAGTCACATGATGTTACACTAAATCCGCAAACAAGATATTGATTCCACTTTAAACTAGTATGCGTCCATAATAGAGGAGTTATAGTCTCCTGGGGGTTTATTTAAAACGAACGATACCCTCAAACATTTTCTTTCCCTCATTCCACCCCTAATCATCATCATAGTTCAATCCAATAAGTTGAAAGCATTATAGGTAAGAATTGAAACATAGACATAAGGCCACAGAATAATTCATAAATTAGATACAAACAGAGCAACAATAAGCAACAATAATACTTCAATTAATCAAAATCACATGCCATGAATGAAGTCTCCCATAAAGCATTCACTTCCACACAAGTGTTTAAGGGTGACTCTCAGTCATCTTCTAATGCATATCTCTTACCATAAGTTTGCATTTTATCTACTTCTCCACTACTCCCATCTATGAAATGTCCATAAATCAAAAAGGTTTTTATTCCTTTGGCTGTAATGGGGCCAAGGGGTAAAGTAGGCTAAAAAAGAAATGATAGGAATTCAAACATTCAATAGTTAGTAGAGCAGAACTATAGATATTACAATCATCATTGGCAAATTTTACCGAAAAATTGCCCAACAACTATAATACTTAGGAAACTCCACTAATATTATCAAAATTTCCTATCATTCTTTCACCTTGAAATTTGAAGTGAACATGCCCAGTTTTCAAGAACATCATTCTTTCCCATCATTCTTCTTTCCTTCTCTTTTCCTTCCTTTCTTTTTTTACTTTCTTTTTGCTTTTATTTATTTTATTTTATTTTATTTTTCATTTTAGCATATTCCTTTAATTTATGTAGAAAACACACCCACACTTCTTCCTTTGTATACCTATCAATAAGACTATTGAATGCACGACAATTATAGCTCTACTAACCATTGAACAAGGGTAAATTTGTTTTTCTTAGCTCAAGGTTCTTTGGAATATGTTTACAAAGAAAAAGGATCAAATACAATCCATAGGCACAAAGGGTTCACTAGGGGATTGACATATAAAACGGGTTAGCTATTTGGCTCAAGCTCAATCCTAGTGCTATTTATCACTTTCATGAACATATCATAGTATGATTATGTAACCTCAAAAAGATGCAATGCAAGTTCTAGAAGTAAACATATATAGAAGAGAAAATCATGTCACTCACAAGAAAAATAGGATTGGGTGCAATTCTTTAGGCTCAAAATAGCTCACTTGGTGATGTTTTCTCATTCAATAGCATGCTCATTCAATCGATTTAATATTGTGACAAAGTATGAAATCAATTTAATCATATTATACATCTTAGTTAAGATCACTCTTACCCATAATCCAATTAACTCACCAAATTGGATTATAAAGACAATTAGAATGTGAAAGATGTATAAGTATGCACACATGTAAGATGAAAATCAATGCAAAACTAACACAAAACAGATTTTTTTTTGTTTGGAAATTATAAGATAATTCAATGCAACATTATGCATGCAAAATCATCAATTACCCACCCCCACACCTAGAATCAACATTGTCCGCAATGTTAGGCAAAATAAAAGAGAAAGCATAATGCGAAGAATGAAATAAAGAGAAAGGGAAAAGAACCCTGAATTAACAAACTATATTGTTATAAAACCAAATTCCGTATCTTGGATGTCTATCCCCAATTAAGCTATGCATTACAAAATTATGGAGATAGAACAAATGATCCCTGAATTTATCCTTACAATTATCCAAAATAGAAGAAATATAATAAAACATAGGGTCAGCGGAAAATAAAGTGCGAAGCTAATGCAGAAAACTGAAAATGCACATGCACGCCTATGATCCTATGGTTTTTCATCCAGTGTTAGTCCGAAAGGGGTGGCTGGCGCTCCATAAAAGCCCTCACCATTGCTTCCATCCACGTTTGGGAATTTCCAAGATTTCTCGTTTGAGCTCGAAGTCCCTAGACTTCTGTACAAACTTCTTGTAGCTTGGCTAGAAGCTGATGGTCCCCTTGGCCTTGAGTAGTTTGGGAGGGAGGTGCAGGGTTTGTAGTCGGATCGATTCATCTGTTTGGAACATCTTCACGATAATTAAATTCCCTCATTTTCTTCGCATTGATGACATACACTTTAGTCGCATGAGCCACTTCTTCATTCCTATAGAGGACCTTAAAGTGCCCGAATAGCTGGCTCAATAGGACCAAAAAGATAAATCTCTTGGTTTCATCTTTATGATGCATTACTTGTCACATCAAGATCATGATCATTTTGACAATCGCGATGCCCTAGAATTGGTCATCTCGGAAGAACATTTTGTCTAAAATATATAGATCCTCATTCTGAAGGTACCCCAAGTCACTAGCCTTTGGGATGACATTATGGGCAAGGATGAATGCCAGCAATCTTAGTTCAATATCAAGGGGGACCCAGTGCATGAACATACAATGATTGGTGAAGCTTATAGCTGCCTTAACCCCAAAACGAGTCATAACATCATCCTTGGTCTATTGGCTATCAATGGAATACCTTGCCCGCTTGTCAAAGGAAGGGACTTGACCTCTCATGGGTAGTTCCAAATGTGCACTAATCAACTCCTCGGTGATGACCACTTCTTTACCATTTACCCAATAAACAAGTTCCGACGGTTGCTTCTCTGTTGTCGCGCCCAGGTTGGCATAAAATTGCTTGACTACAGCTGGGTAGTAGGCTTCCTCCAGATCCAACAATTTACCCCAGTGGAACCTATCCAAGTTGGCTCTCACATGGTACACTTCATCAATCCCTACTTCCACGGAGACTTCTATCACAAACTTGTTATTCTTCTTCTTATCATACCAAGCCTCACATTGTTCATTAATGAATCGCGCTTGTTGAAGCTCAGTTCCTCTGTCTCCTCGGCTAACCGTTTACCCCTAGCAGCTCTAGAGGATTGGGCAGTGCTCTTTCTTGTCATTTGCTTGAATCGCAACATCGATGAAAAGGCACACAACCAACTATAATATCAACAATGGAGGGTTAATTCCCACACCTAATCAGTTGTAATGTAGTCACAAACTTACTCTCAACAACACAGAACCAAAACTAGTGCATGCGTCACCTCAACTTCACTACAATGCCACCACAATACACCCACCAATGCAATTTCAATACAAACTGCACAACGTCAAGACACCCCCGAATTCAATTTCACAGCACACACCCAACACTTCAATACACCACAATGTCAAACACAAACCTAATTCCCTTTTTTACACAACCACTGATTTAATAACAATCCTAAATTAAATTTCAACACACCTTGAATTCAATTTCAACAGCACACACCCAGCACTTTAATAGCCACACAAACCCTCTGTTAATAACAATTCAAATCACAACAACACAGGCTCAAGCAACCCACACTCGTGGGGATTCTAAGTATCAACTCAATAAAATCAAAATGTCACAAGAATCTAGAGAGTCTTCAAATTAAAAAATACTTACCTAGTCCAAATCGAAGTGGAAAGTGCATAGAATCATCCCCAAAACTTCAAAGAATCCCCAAAATCCATGAACATGCTCGTGGTGGCAGATATTGACGTGAGAGAAAGTAACCCACCACTGATGGAGGCGATTAGGGTTCGAGTTGGTGGGAGTGGAAGAAGAGATGGAGGGAAGAAGAAAAGGGAGAAAGTTTGGGTGAGAAGGTGAAATAGGCAAGGGAAGGTCACAGAAGGAGGTGGCGGGAAGTAGAAAAGGAGGGGAAAAACACAGGGGACTACGAGAAAAGAAAAAAAATGTGTTTTTAAAAATAGAGTTTAAGCAATGTCAGCTAAGCGGATATGATGTCCACTAAGCGGACCTTTTCGGGTCTCTGAGTGCCAGAATGTGAGTTATGTCTGCTAAGCGGACCTTCTCGGGTTTTTTGGGAGTGAAATGCTCTGTAATGTCCGTTAAAAGGACATTTTGTCCGTTAGATAGACCTTCTCAAAATTTTCTATGTTCACCTCACTTAATTCACTCCTAGCTTGCCCCTTTTAACTACTCAATGCTACCATAAGACTATATGCATGATATATGAATGAAAATCACAAAAATATTAAAAGAAGCAAAAAGACTTACCTCCCACACATGTAACATGGATCTTACCTCTCGAATTGATGTGTCTTGATCCCACTATTCCTCATGCTACTAAGAGGTGTCATTGAGGTGTCTTATAAACATTAACCCTACACAACACACAATAGACTAGAATAAAAAGATATGAAGAAAATGAGATAATGAAATTAATAAAACATAAAAAGAGTTAGAAATGTTGGGGTGCCACCAAACAAGCTCTAAGTTTAATGTCCTCAGGTGGACTAGGCCACTATGGTGTCAATTTTTGAATGTGATGGTGGAAATATATCTAACTATCTCTCCCTCAAAGTAATGCTTAAGTCACTGCCTATTGACCATGAAGGTTAGTTGCTCATCCCTTCCAATTTCTAGTGCTCCGCTTGGGTATACCTTGGTCACCACGAAAGGTCCAGACCATCTTGATCACAATTTTCGTGGAAATAATTTCAAACGAGAGTTAAATAGAAAAACCTTTTGACCAAGTTTAAATTCTCTCTAAAGGATATGTTTGTCGTGGAAAGCCTTGGTTCTCTCCTTGCATATTCTAGCATTCTTAAAAGCATTCAAGTGAAACTCATATAGCTCGTTTAACTCCATTAGTGTCCTTTTTCCTGCCTCTTTGAAATCATAGTTCAACTTCTGGATTGCCTATAATGCCTTGTGTTCACTTTCAACCGGAAGATGACAAGATTTTCCAAAGACTAATCTATATGGGGATATACCCAAGGGAGTCTTATATGCCATCTTGTATGCCCAAAGAGCGTTATCAAGCTTCAATGCCCAATCCTTTCTTGATGTATTGACAGTCTTTTGCTTGATTTCACAATTCAACACCTCGACTTGCCCTCTAGTTTGGGGGTGATAAGTGGTTCCAAACTTGAGATGGCACCCATATTTTGCCACCAGAGATTTGAATTGATGATTTTGAAAATGCACCTCATTGTCACTGATTATGACTCTTGGAACTCTAAATCTTGAAAATATATGCTTCTTCATAAATTTCACCATACTTGCTCTAATGTTGATTGCCAAAGCTGTGGCTTCCACCCATTTGGATACATAATCAACCGCCACAAGGTTGTATTCATTGCCAAAAGATATTGGAAGTGGTCCCATAAAGTCCAAGCCCCATACATCAAAGACCTCAACCGCTAAAATCCTCGATTGAGGCATCTCATGCTTCCTACCTATGTTTCTTATCCTTTGACATCTATCACATGTCATAACAAAAGTTTTAGCATCCTTAAAAAGAGTAGGCCAATACAAACCGGATTTTTAAACCTTTGTTGCCATTTTGTTAGCATAATGGTGTCCACCATAAGGAGAAGCATGGCAATGATACAACACTGATCACATCTCCTCATCAGGTATACATCTCCTAATTATCCCATCAGCACACCTTCTAAAGAGTAATGGGTCTTCCCAAAAGTTGTTCCTTACCTCCGATAAGAATTTCCTTCTTTTATGGTATGAGTAATCACTTGGTATAATGTTGGACACTAGAAAATTGACATAATCAACAAACCAAGGAATATTTCCCTTAATAGACCATAGATTCTCATCAGGGAAGGCATCATTAATTGGTTCAGCTTCCATCTTGTCACCTTACCCAAGTCTCAAAAGATGATCAGCTACTAAATTCTTGGATCCCTTCTTGTCTCTAATTTCCAAATCAAATTCCTACAATCCATCTGATCAACCTTGGTTTAACATCTTTTTTAGTAAGCAAATATTTCAAAGAAGAATGGTTAGTGTAAACAATGACTTTGGACCCAACAAGATAAGATCTAAATTTATCAAATGTAAAAACTACTGCTAGAAATTCTTTCTTTATAGTAGCATAATTAACTTGAGCATCATCAAGAACTTTGCTAGCATAATAAATGACATGTAATTTCTTATCCTGTTTTTGTCTTAAAACAACCCCAAGTGCATAATCACTAGCATCACACATCAGCTCAAAAGGGAGATTCCAATTCGCTGCAGCCATTATAGGAGCTGAGGTAAGTTCCTTCTTCAACATGTTGAAATCATGAAGACATTCATCAATAAATTCAAAAGGGACTTCCTTTTGCAACAAAGCAAATAAGGGTTTAGAAATCTTGGAAAAATCTTTAATAAATCTTTTATAAAACCCAGCATGCCCAAGAAAACTCCTTATTGCTCTAACCAAATTGGGAGGTGGTAATTTGTTGATGACTTAAATTTTATCCGGATCCACCTTTATCCTATTATTTGAGATCTTGTGGCTTAGGACGATCCCTTCTTGTACCATGAAATGCATGAAATGGCAATTTTCCTAATTTAGCACAAGATTGGTCTCTTCACATCTCTATAAAACTTGTTCTAGATTGAATAAACATGTGTCAAAAGAAGAACCAAAGACAGAAAATTTGTCTATAAATACCTCAATTATATTCTCCACCATGTCAGAGAATATAGATATCATGCAGCGTTGGAAAGTGGTAGGATCATTACACAAACTGAAGGGCATCTTATGATAGGCAAATGTACCATAGGGACACGTGAAGGTCGTCTTCTCCTAATCCTCTGGGGCTATAGGAATTTGGTTATAACCTTAATAACCATTTAAAAAGCAATAATAATCATGCCCTGCTAGTCTTTCCAACATTTGACAATAAAGGGTAGAGGGAAATGATCTTTCCTAGTTGCTGCATTTAATTTCCTGTAGTCTATGCAAACCCTCCACCCTGTCACAACCTAGTGGAAATTAACTTATTGCCATCATTAGAGATGACAGTTATGCCACTTTTCTTTAGTACAACCTACACAGGACTTATCCAGGAGCTATCAGAAATAGGATAGATAATTCCTGCATCAAGTAATTTAATTACCTCAGATCACACAACTTCCTTTATATTGGGATTGAGCCTCCTTTGACTTTCCATAGTAGGTTTATGGTTTTCCTCCATTAAAATCCTGTGAACACAAATAGAAGGGCTAATTCCCTTTATGTCAGTAATACTCCATGCAATAACTACTTTATGCTCACGTAACACCTTAATAACTTCTCTTCTTGAGAGGAATTCAAAGAAGAAGAAATGATAACTGGATAAGTATTTGATTCTCCCAAGAATGCATACCTCAAATGAATTGGAAGGTGTTTCAATTCAGGTCCTAGTGGACTCAATATGGAAGGTAACAATTTAGGATTAGGAGGGCCCAACTCTTCAATTGGAGGTCTATACCTAAAACCATTACCTTGCAATATATAAGCATATTCCATTGACTCATCATCCAATTCATTCTCATCTATTCCTAAAGCTAGGCATATCTTTAAAGCATCATCATATATTAATTTAGGAATATATTCAAATGTAAGAGAATCACTCACATTTATTCTATATCTGACTGCATCAAAAGAGGGTCTCTTTAAAACCTTGAAAATGTTAAACACCTCTTTCTCATCACCGACCCTCAAAGTTAATTTACCATCCAAGACGTCAATCAATGCTCCACTAGTAGCTAAAAATGGCCTTCCTAAGATTATAGGAACTTGCATATCGAAATCCATCTCAAGCACAACAAATTCAGCTAGAATTATAAGTTTACCAACTTTCACTAGTAAGTCCTCAACTATAACAATAGGATATTGAATTGATTTATTGACAACAGATTGTAGTTGGTTTGAGTTCACCAATTCCAAGCCTGTTATAAAGAGACAAAGGAATAAGATTAATACTTGCCCCTAAGTCACATAAGCATTGAAAAACATTAGAAACACCAAAATGACAAGGAGTGGTGAAACTCCCTGGATCCTTTAACTTGGAGGTAGTTTATTTTGTAAAATAGAGCTACACTTGTCGCAAAATTGTCTAGCTTTGTTTTGTTAGAGATGATTTCCTTCAAGAATTTAGTGTAAGCAGGCATCTCAGCAAATACTTCAGCGAAAGGGATATTGATATGAATCTTCTTGAAGAGGTCCAGGAATTTTTGAAATTTGGAATCATCATGTTTCTTCCTTACCCTTTGGGGGTATGGTATAGGTGGCACAAAGGAAAATTTTGAACTTGGTGAAGGCTGTTTTCTTGGTTCAGTTTCCTTAGGCCATTCTTCTTCATTCAAATTCTCAACTTCGTTATCCCTTATTTCACTAGTCTTTGTGTCCTTCTCCTTAGGAGACATAACTTCTACCTCCTTACCACTCCTTAGACGAATTTCCATACAATCTTGTTTTGGATTCACTTGAGTGTTGCTAGGTAGCTTTCCTTTACCTCTTTCACTTACCTCTTTAGCCACTTGATTGATTTGCACTTCTAAATTTCTGATGGCAGCTTGGTTAGTTTGAATGTTCTGCTCCATTTTGTTCATAGCTTGAGAGTTAGCTTGAGCATTTTGATCCATCTTACTCATAAGTTGAGCAAACATATTCTCAAGCCTATCTACCTTTTTCTCCATAGGGGAAGGGAATTGATGTGGTGCAAAAGATGAGGGAGTTGAATACTGTTGTTTTATAGCACTTGGAACCCAGGTGGTCCCATTGGTTTCGTAGCCCCTTGATTTTTCCATGAAAAGTTTAGATAGAACTTCCAACCTTCATTGTAGGTGTTTGAGAAGGTATCAAATCTTTGGCCTTGTCTACCCATATAGTTCACCTCTTCCACTCCAGCATTATTGATTCAATGTTTATACAACCAGCCACTGTATGCCCAAATCTCTCACAAAGAGTGCACGGATCCCTACTGGACTTGTTATCATTCATCAACATGTTCAGCTTCTTATTTATTTCTACAACTTGATAAGCCATGTCATATCTCGATCCCACTTCATTAAGGGTAGTAGTCTTGCTCCTTGTCACCTTACGATGTGAATTCTCTATAACCTTTTTGAAAATATTCCACAACTCTTACGAACTTAGGTCACTAATATTTCCACCAGCATTTAAGTCCACCAAAGTTAGATTATGATCGGTGAGACCATAATAGAAGACTGGGTCAGGGAGTAAGTGTCAAATCCATGGTGAGGGCACTGGTTAAGTAGATCATTAAATCACTCCCACGCTTCATGAAAAATTTCTCCTTATTTCTGTGAGAACCAGTGTGTCATCTTCCTTAGTGTAAGAGTTTTATGGGCTGGGTACCACTTCATCATGAAAGTCTCCATCAACTTATCCCAAGTATCAATGGAGTCTACCTCCAAACTTAACAACCAATTTCTTGCTAATCCCTTTATGCAATATGGAAAACACCTCAGCCTTAACTCATCTTTAGACAATCCATACAACGGAAGAGTTTGAACTGTCGCATGAAAGTCTCTCATAAAAACTAGGGCATCTTCACTCGGCATTCCCTTAAATTGTGGCAACATTGATAAGTGAATCTGCTTCAGCTCATAATTCCTTACTGCCGCAGTCAATCGAATGCAAGAAGAGTTGCCAGCAATAAATGACATCTGATAATCTCTAATTCTCACCGAAAGATTAACAACCACCGGTTCAGCCTAGTTTCCTCTATTGAATTGTTCATTTCCCATTTCTTGCTCTTCATCCAGAATTAGATCTTAATTATTGTTTGCCATCGCTCTTCTTTTTTGGGCGTTGTTCCTTCTATAAGTACGTTCAATCTTAGGATTCAATTCAATTAGTTGATCGTCATTCAAATTTCTTGAACGCCTTAAGTGCATGCAGCTCCTAACGGACGAAAACTTCAGGTAATAAAAAAATAACTAGAATTAATGGCAGCAAATATAAATTAGTCCCCGACAACGGTACCAAAAACTTGGTTGGCTTAATCTGCAAGTGCACGGAGTCGTTCTCAGTACTTACACATCAAGTATTCCAAGGACATATCACACGAGGACTAAAATACTTACTATGAATTAATCCTAATTACTTGAACCAAAAATGACAAGAAAATTAAAAGATGATTGGATTTGAGTGACCAATTAATTGTGACGAATGTAAATAAACAAACAAGAGAAAATTCGATGTTTGAGACTTAGGGCTTCAGGATTCACCAATTTAAGAGATTGATCGATAAATTATAGAATTGATTGAATGACAAGTTATAATAACAACTGCACAAATTCACTTATAGTCTCTCTCAAGATATACAAGAATACTTAACTAGTTGATTACCATTTCTCAATGTGCGACCTAACTAGTCAAATTCATTAAGAACAAGCAACCCTATGTTATCACACTAGTTTAGGATATCTCTATCTCTAAATCTAATATGTTTATCTTCCTAGTGCACAAATCACATTTCACCTCTCAGTCTATCATATAATTCCTAAGATTGCATCTATGGTGATCAAGCATAGAAACAATAATGAAGCTCAAAGAAGATAAATATAACTCAAGAACTTTTATTCAACACCAATCAATCTGTAAAGAATCAATCAATCCCCAAAATATGCTACATCCATAACCTTAAATGGGGTTTAGTTCCAGCATATGATAACAAAATCTGAACAAATAAAAATAAGCAACATTGAAGACAAGGTAGAGAGAGAAAGTTGAAGAACACAAAACAAGCTTGCTTCAATCCTCCTTCTTCCTCTTTTTGGGTGCCTCCTATCTATCCACCTCGTTTTTAGTGCCAAAACCCCTCATTTGTTCTTAAAAACGAAAATATATAGTGTCTTGGGGTCCAAGAAACCTAGTTTTTGCTAAATAAGGGAATAACAATCGTGTTTGAGTCGTCAAAGTCCATTAAGCAGACTTCGTGTCAGTTAGGCGGACCTTCTTAGGTCTTTAAAGCAGTTTTAGACAGTAAATGTCCGTTAAGCAAACATGATGTCCATTAAGCGGACCTTCACAGGTCTGTCAGCCTTCTTTCTTCGCTCATGTCCGTTTGGAGGGACATGATGTCCGCTAGGTGGACATACGCTGAGCATCTTCATAAATGTACACTTTTGACTCTTCAAAAGGCCAAATCTCTCCTTGGGGTCTTTATGAAGGTTGTAGAGCTCAGAGTCCTCTTCAAAAGTGTACTTGAACGACTCTAATTCGGCATCTACAATGAAAGTTATGTCTTTTGCCCCAAAATCTCTCCAATTATACCTATCAAGCAATAGAGTTGAAATGTGTGAGAATTAACCAAATAAAGTGCATAATTCATATGAAGATAAGTCAAATTAGTTCCAATTCATCC
>JANQBM010000009.1:24903078-24916742 GCA_025594535.1 Erythroxylum domingense | reverse complement strand
TTTTCAGGACCGAGGGATTTAGGATCCTAGCTCCAGAGAGTGAGTTTCTGAGACTGTGTGGACCAGACTGGCGAGAGAGGCTATAGCACACAGGTGGGTCAGCTAAGACTTCAGCATTTTGGGATGACCTAGTTAGGATTTGTCGTACTTCTATTGGCATAGTACCTGTATTAGGATTTCTATATGTACAGACTGAACACTGATGTATAAACTGTTTATTTTTGGAGAAATGAAAAGAGAAAATTGGTTTTAAAAATCTTGTGATTTACAGTTACAGTTTTAATTTATTTATATGTATGTGATGCCATGTGAAGTTCAGTAGTGATCGCACGTAGCACTCCCTTATCTTAGGATATGTATCGGAATAACCTACGGGCGTCCCGGTGTGTACCCTAGGGTAATGGGGTGCCACACTTATAATCATTAATGAAAGAAACTTTATTTAGAATATCACTATACTAGATGATAACGAGGTTCCCTTCAATCAAAAAGAAAAGTTTAGCAATTTATAGGAAAAGTAAAAGCAAATAAACAATAACAAAAGATAAGGTCTTCATCCCTGGTCCTTTATGAAAAATACAAAAATTCTAGCCTAAAAATAAGAAAAACTAGAAAATAAACAGTTTGTAAAAAAAATGAAAATAGCAGCTAGAGTTCTGCGTAAACAGTGAAAATCTGTGAACAGTACATGTCTTGTATGTTTTTTGATTTTTTCCCTCCTTCATCTTGTCATGATCTTCAGCAGATATCTCTTCTAGATTTTCAGGTCATAAATCCCCATCAATAAGGTAGCATTTAAATTTTAAAATAATAAAGATCTTGAATGTATCGAATTTGATTTAAAATCAGATTTTGTAGAAAATCCTTTCTCTTGTACGTGCTCATGCTTAGTCTTCTATTTTTTTTCCAGTTGGGAATTCAACTTGTCTTTCTTTTAATTCCATCTTTTTGGTCCAGTTTCATCTTCCATGTGTTGAAAACTACCTGAGAACAATTTAGAAACAAGTCCATCAATTTCGCACAATAATTTCAACACATTAAAGACATTTATCCCAAAATTAGTACAAAATTGACAACTTAACAAAGAATCCATACAAATAAAGATAATCAACATTTAAGAAAGAGTAGAGAGAAGATTGAAAGAAAACAAAACAAAATTGCTTCCAATGCTTGATTAAATCCTTCTTGATCTTCTTCTTAGCTTCCTTGGCTGCTCTCTTTGATTAGGATCGGTGCCCCCCTTTTATAGGCCTTAAAAATAAGTATTTATAGTGCCTTGGGATCCAAAAAATTCAATTTACGTCAAATTGGGGAAGAAAAATTGTAAAATTGTCGTCCTTATCCGTTAGGCGGACTTTATGTTCGTTAGGCTGACATATTCTATCTTTCGGAGCTAACTGCAATCCAAATGACCAGTAAATGTCTGTTAGGCAGACTTCATGTCCACTGGGTAGGGATTCTCGGGTTTTCTAGCTTTCCAACTCCATTCATGTCTCTTTGGAGGGACATAATGTTCGTTGGGCGGATATACACTAGACATCTACAAAAACGTGCAATTTTGACCCTTTTGATAGCAAAATCTCTCCTCAGAGTCTTCACGAAAGTTGTGAAATTGGAGGCGTCTTTCAAAGCGTACTTGAATGACCTTAATCTGCCATCCACAGATAAAGTTATGGCTCTTGCCCCAAAATCTATCCATTTGCACCTATTAAGCAATAAAGTTGAAATGTGTGAGAATTAACTAAATAAAGCTCAAAATTCACATATAGATAAGTAAAATTAGTTCCAATTCATCCCAAAATCATATATAAATTATTGACTTATCAAATTCCCATACATTTAAACTATTGCTTGTCCCTAAGCAAAAACAAAAGAAAACTAACTATTAAATCCATAAACAAGGTATTGATTCCAATTTCGTAGGTGTATAGTGGCATTTAGCATATGTCACAAACCTTTAAAGCACTATACGTCCATAATGGAGGGGTTATAGTCTCCTGAGAGTTTACTTAAAACGAACGATACCTACAAACATTTTCTTTTCATCATTCCACACCTAATCATCATCACAAACCAATCCAATAAGTTGAAAGCATTATAATGCTTCAATTAATCAAAATCACATGCCATGAATGAAGTCTCTCATAAGCATTTACTTTCACATACAAGTGTTTAAGGGTGATCTTAATCATCTTCTAATGCATGTTTCTTATCATAATCTTGCATCTTATCTACTTCTCCACTACTCCCATCTATGACATATCCATGAATCAAAAAAGTCTTTATTCTTTTGGTTGCAATGAGGCCAAGGCGTAAAGTAGGCTAAGAAAGAAAGGATAGGAATTCAAACATCCAATAATTAGTAGAGCAAAAACTATAAATATTACAATCATCATGGGCAAATTTTACTGAGAAATTGCCCAACGACCATAATACTTAGGAAACTCTACCAACTCTATTATCAAAATTTCCATCATTCTTTCACCTTGGAATCTGAAGTGAATGTGCCCAATTTTTCAACAACACCATTTAAATGCTAGTTTTTCTTTCTTTCTTTTTTCACTTTTTTATGTTTGCTTATTTATTTATTTTTTATTTCTTACAACATGCTCCTTAAATTTCCATAGAAAACACCCCCACACTTCTTCTTTTGTATACCTATCAATAAGAATATTGAATGCATAACATTTATAGCTTTACTAACCATCGAACAAGGGTAATTTTTTTTTTTGTTCAAGCTTCTTTGGAATAGGTTTACAAAGAAAAAGGCTCAAATACAATCAATAGGCACAAAGGGTTCACTAGGGGATTGATATATAAAAAGGGTTAGCTATTTGGCTCAAGCTCAATCCTAGTGCCTTTTATCAATTTCATGAACATACCATAGTATGATTATGTAACCTCGAAAAGATGCAATGCAAGTTATAGAAGTAAACATACATAGAATAGAAAATTATATCACTTACAGAAAAGTAGGATTGGGTGCAATCCTTTAGGCTCAGAATAGCTCACTCGGTGATGTTTACTCATTTAATAGCATGCTTATTCAATCAATTTAACATTATAACATCTAATTGTGACAAGGTATGTAATCAATTTAATCATATTATGCATCTTATTTAAGACCAGATATCTAAAGAATATCTTACCCATAATAAAATTAACTCATTGAATTAGATTATAATGACAATTAGAATGTGAAAGATGTATAAGTATGCAAACATGCATAATAAAAATATGCAAAATTAGTTAATGCAAAACCACAAAAACAAAGGTTAATTTTTATTATTATGGAAATTGTAAGATAATTCAATGCAAAATAGTGCATGCAAAACCATCAATTTATCTCCCCCCTTATTTAGAATCAACATTGTCCTTATTGTTGGGTAAGATAACAAAATAATGCAAAGAACGAAATAAGGATTAAAGGTAAAGAAACCCCCTAAAATAACAGATTGCAGTGTCAAAAACCAAATTTCAAACCTTTTATTCCTATCTCCCATCAAGATATACAGGACAAACTTATGGAGATTGAACAAAATAGAATTGAATTTATACTTACAATTTGCCGGATTGAATTACATAGGTTAGATTAAAATACGGTGCCAAGCTAAATGCATGAAATTTAAAATGCAAATACAGTCCTATTATCCCTAAGGAGGTGGTTGTTGCCCTAAGAAAGTCCTCAACATATCTTCAATTCTGGTTTATGAAGTCACGAGATTTCCCATTTCAGCTCGAAGATCTCTAACCTCTGGCTGGACTTCTAGCAATTTAGCCAGAACCTGATTATCCCCTAGAACTGGATCAGCTCTTGATTGTTGTTTAACTAACTCCTCATTAACGGGCTCATACGGATCACCCCCATCTCGACGCAGATTGACCCACTTGTTAGGAACAACTTCTCTATAGTTAAATTCCCTCATTTTATCAGCATTGATGACATCTACGTAAGTAGTATAGTCAACCTCTTCCTCTCTCTTGAGAACTTTGAGACAACGAAATAGTTGGCTCAATAACACTGGAAACACAAACCTCTTCGTCTCAGCCTTGTGATGTACCACTTGCCACATATAAGTCATTATCATCTGGGCAACAACAATACCCTAGAATTGGCCATCTGAGAAAAACATCTTTTCCAAAATGTACAAGTCTTCATTACAGAGGTACCCTAAATCACTAGCCTTAGGCATTACATTATGAGCAAGCAAGAATGCCACCAATCTAGGTCTAATATGAAGGGAACCGTAATGCATAAAAGTGCACTGGTTTATAAATCGCATAGTGGCTGTAATCCCAAATTGAGACATAGCTACAGGTTTATCCCATTGATTATCAATTGTATATCTCCCATATTTGTCCAAAGATGGAACACGACCTTCGTCTGGTAGCTTTAAATGTCCAGTAATTAACTCCTCTGTTATGATCAATGTTTTCCCATTGACGCGAGACGTGAGCACCAGAGGTTGTTTATTGGCAACCTCACTGAGGTTGGCATAAAACTGTTTCATCGCAGATGGGTAATATACACCTTTGAGGTCCAACAGTTTGCCCTAATGAAATTTGTCCAAGTTTGCCCTCACATTGTATGCTTCATCAATACCCTCTTCAACTAAGACTTCAATCAAAAATTTGTTGTTCTTTTTCTTGTTGAACCAATCTTCACATTTCTCACTAATGAACATAACCCGATCAAAATTAGGTTCCTCTACTTCTACAATAGTATTTTTACCCCTAGCAGCTCTAGAAGTTTGCCTAAAAGCACTACCCTTCCTTGTAGTATGCTTAATTCATGACATTGAATGAGAACAACACAACCAGTCTCAATCTCAACAAAACAGAGCAAAGAACTAATGTTACCAGGATTAGTATTCAAAGCCCCCAGCTTTAGACAATGTAACCAACAAAATTACCCTTGATCAGAATCGTAGGGAGTAGATAACTTCAAGCATTAAAAGCTATAAGGATCAGACACAATGCCAACCAACAGACCTAACAAACTCACAATGTGACAAGAATCTAGAGCAAAATCATCATCATACATGAATCGGCAACATTAGAGTTCCACATTAAGCATAAATATAAACACATATTAGAAACGAATCTATAAAGCTGCTCTAAAAATTCCTAAGTCCATATATTCTTCAATCTAAAAAATTTTCATCCATAGTTTTGCCCATAATTGTGAAAGAACACATACCCATTCCAAATCGAATTGGAGATTGTATAAATTCAACCTGAAATGATTCTCTAAAAAAGACCACCAAACTCAATAAAAATGAATGGTGTTGCTCTAGGCTGTAATTTGGCATAATAAGGCAAAAGAAAAATGGTTGAAGAGGTTAGGATTTGGGTATTTTGGAAGGTCGTGAGATGGTACAGTGGAATGGGAAGAGAAAAAGAATGGAAGTCTAGGTTGATATGTGAAGGGCGTGAAATCGGGAAGAAGAGAATGAGGGGAAGAATGGAGAGAACGACACCTTAAATGAGAGTGCAAGGTTATGTCCACTAAGCGGACTTAACGTCCACTAAACAAACATTTACGGGTTTCCAGGCCTCATTTACCAATTGGCTAAATGAACATGTCGCCCGTTGAACGGATCTTTACTACCACTAAGCCACTGTGATGTTCCTGAGTCCGTTAGGCAGACTGAACATCCACTGAATGGACATTCTCTGTTAAGCTTTTCTGAATTTCATCCCTGAACAAGCTTTATCTATTTCAGTTGACCTATACTGTGTATGCATTGTAAAATTTACCCCAAAAATCATTCATAGGTAAGACAACATTCTTTGAAATGCAATTGCAATCCTCCTATTTTTAATTTCTTCACAATTAAACACCCATCATCCTTTACAAACCTAATTCAGAAAATAGGTTCCATCTTACATAATTCACTTTTATTCTTCCCCTTCTAACTACTCAATGATACCATAGGACTATATGTATGATATTTGAATGAAAGTAGTATAAAAGTATTAAATGAAACAAAGAGACATTACAACTTACCGCTCCCATAATTAACATGGGTCTTACTTCTAGGATCGATGAGTGGTAATCAAGCTAACAAAAACTGTTAGAAATGTTAGGTTGCCTCCCAACAAGAACTAAATTTAATGTCCTTAGCTGGACTAGGCCACCATGATATTAATTGTGGAATATGATGGTGGAAATATATCCAACCATCTCTCCCTCAAAATACTGCTTGAGTCGTTGTCTATTGACTATAAAGGGCTTTTGTTCATCCCTTCCAATCTCCACGACTCTATGTAGGTATATTTTGGTCACCATGAAAGGTCCAGACCATCTCGACCGCAATTTCCCTGAAAAAAATTTAAACGAGAGTTCAATAGCAAAACTTTTAAATTCTCCCCGAAGGATGTGCTTGTCGTGGAAAGCCTTGGTTCTATCCTTGTATATTCTAGCATTCTTAAAGCATTTAGGCGAAATTCATCTAGTTCATTCAACTCCATTAATCTCCTCTGTCCAACTTTTTTAAGATCATATTTTAACCTCCAGATTGCCCATAACGCCTTGTGCTCAATTTCAACCAAAAGATGGTAAGATTTTCCAAAGACTAACTTGTATGGAGACATGCCCAAGGGAGTCTTGTATGTTGTCCTGTATGCCTAAAGAGCATCATCAAGCTTCGATGCCCAATCCTTTCTTGAGGTGTTAATAATTTTCTCCAAAATTTGCTTGATTTCCTTGTTAGACACCTTAACTTGCCCATTGGTTTGAGGGTGGTAAGTGGTTCCAAACTTAAAATGGCACCCATATTTTTCCAAAAGAGATTTAAATTGATGATTTTGAAAGTCTACCCTATTGTCATTGATTATAGCTCTTGGAACTCGAAATCTTGAAAATATGTGCTTTTTGACAAATTTGACAATACTAGCTCAAGTGTTGTTTGATAAAGCTGTGGCTTCCACCCATTTGGATACATAATCAACCACTATAAGGATGTATTCATTACTAAAGGATATCGAAAATGGTCCCATAAAGTCCAGAACCATACATCAAAGAGTTAAACCTCTAAAATCCCTAACTGAGGCATCTCGTGCTTCTTATCGATGTTCCCTGTTCATTGACACCTGTCACATGTCATAAAAAAGGTTTTAGCATCCTTAAAAAGAGTAGGTCAATAAAAACTAGATTGTAAAATCTTTTCCACCGTTTTGTTAACACCATGGTGTCCGCCATAAGGAGAAGCATGGCAATGATACAGTACTGACTGCATCTCCTTATCAGGTATACATCTTCTAATTATTCCATCAGCACACCTTCTAAAGAGCAACAAGTCTTCCCAAAAGTAATTTCTCTCCTCATATAAGAATTTCCTTCTCTTATGATATGAATAATCACTAGAAATAATGTTAGATACCAGAAAATTAACATGATCAGCAAACCAAGGAACATTTTCCTTAATAGACCATAGATTCTTAATAGGAAAGGCATCATTAATCGATTCAGCTCCTATCTTGTCATCTTGCTCAAGTTGCAAAAGATGATCATCCATCGAATTTTCGGATCCCTTTTTGTCTCTAATTTCCAAATCGAATTCCTGCAGGAGTAAAATCCATTTGATCTACCTTAGTTTGGCATCTTTTTTTTAAACAGATATTTCAAGGTAGAATGGTCAGTGTAAACAATGACTTTGGACCAATAAGATAAGATCTAAATTTATCAAATGTAAAAACTACTGCTAATAATTCTTTCTCTGTAGTAGCATATTAATTTGAGCATCATTAAAAACTTTGCTAGTATAATAAATAACATGTAATTTCTTATCCTGTTTTTGTCCTAAAATAGCCCCAAGTGCATAATCACTAATATCACACATCAGCTCAAAAAGGAGATTCCAATTCAGTGAGGCCATTATAGGAGCTGAGGTGAGCTCCTTTTTCAACTTGTTGAAAGCATCAAAACATTCATTAGTAAATTCAAAAGGGACTTCCTTTTGCAACAAATCATATAAAGGTTTAGAAATCTTGGAACACTGACCCTATGCAACATACAGTAAACTAGAATAAGAAGATATGAAGAAAAGTGAAATTAATAAAATAACAAAAACAGTTAGAAATGTTAGGTTGCCTCCCAACAAGAACTAAATTTAATGTCCTTAGCTAGACTAGGCCTCCATGATATTAATTGTGGAATATGATGGTGGAAATATATCTAACCATCTCTTCCTCAAAATAGTGCTTGAGTCGTTGTCTGTTGACCATAAAGGGCTTTTGTTCATCCCTTCCAATCTCCACGGCTCTATGTAGGTATATTTTGGTAACCATGAAAGGTCCAAACCATCTCGACCGCAATTTCCCTGGAAACAATTTTAAACGAGAGTTAAATAGCAAAACTTTTAAATTCTCCCCGAAGGATGTGCTTGTTGTGGAAAGCCTTGGTTCTCTCCTTGTATATTCTAGCATTCTCAAAGCATTTAGGCGAAATTCATCTAGTTCATTCAACTCCATTAATCTCCTTTGTCTAACTTCTTTAAGATCATAGTTTAACCTCCAGATTGCCCATAACGCCTTATGCTCAATTTCAACCGAAAGATGGTAAGATTTTCTAAAGACTAACATGTATGGAGACATACCTAAGGAAGTCCTATATGTTGTTCTGTACGCCTAAAGAGCATCATCAAGCTTCGATGCCCAATCCTTTCTTAAGGTGTTAACAGTTTTCTCCAAAATTTGCTTAATTTCCTTGTTAGACACCTTAACTTGCCCATTGGTTTGAGGGTGGTAAGTGGTTCCAAAAACTTAAAATGGCACCCATATTTTGCCAAAAGAGATTTAAATTGATGATTTTGAAAGTTTACCCTATTGTCATTGATTATAGCTCTTGGAACTCAAAATCTTAAAAATATTTGCTTTTTGACAAATTTGACAACGCTAGCTTAAGTGTTGTTTGACAAAGCTGTGGCTTCCATCCATTTGGATACATAATCAACCACTATAAGGATGTATTCATTACTAAAGGATATCGAAAATGGTCCTATAAAGTCCAGACCCATACATCAAATAGTTCAACCTCTAAAATCCCTAACTGAGGCATCTTGTGCTTCTTATCGATGTTCCCTGTTCTTTGACACCTGTCACATGTCATAAAAAAGGTTTTAGCATCCTTAAAAAGAGTAGGTCAATAAAAACCAGATTGTAAAACCTTTGCCGCCGTTTTGTTAACACCATGGTGTCTGCCATAAGGAGAAGCATGGCAATGATACAGTACTGACCGCATCTCCTCATCAGGTATACATCTTCTAATCATTCCATCAGCACACCTTCTAAAGAGCAACAAGTCTTCCCAAAAGTAATTTCTCTCCTCATATAAGAATTTCCTTCTCTTATGATATGAATAATCACTAGGAATAATGTTAGACACTAGAAAATTAACATGATCAGTAAACCAAGGAACATTTTCCTTAATAAACCATAGATTCTCAACAGGAAAGGCATTATTAATCGGTTCAGCTCCTATCTTGTCATCTTGCTCAAGTTGCAAAAGATGATCAGCCATCGAATTTTCGGATCCCTTTTTATCTTTAATTTCCAAATCGAATTCCTGCAGGAGTAAAATCCATTTAATCTACCTTGGTTTCGCATCTTTTTTTAAAGCAGATATTTCAAGGCGGAATGGTCAGTGTAAACAATGACTTTGGACCAACAAGATAAGATCTAAATTTATCAAATGTAAAAACTATTGCTAATAATTATTTCTCTGTAGTAGCATAATTAATTTGAGCATCATTAAGAACTTTACTAGTATAATAAATAACATGTAATTTCTTATCCTGATTTTGTCCTAAAACAGCCCCAAGCACATAATCACTAGTATCACACATCAGTTCAAAAGGGAGATTCCAATTTAGTGCGGCCATTATAGAAGCTGAGGTAAGCTCCTTTTTCAACTTGTTGAAAGCATCAAAACATTCATTAGTAAATTCAAAAGGGACTTCCTTTTGCAACAAAGCATATAAAGGTTTAGAAATCTTGGAAAAATCTTTAATAAATCTGTGATAGAACCTTGCATGCCTAAGAAAACTCCTTATTGCTCTAACCGAATTAGGGGATGGTAATTTATTAATGACTTTGATTTTTTCTGGATCCACCTCTATTCTATTATTTGAAATTTTGTGGCCTAGGACTATCCCTTCTTGTACCATAAAATGGCACTTTTTTCAATTTAGCACAAGATTGGTTTCTTCATATCTCTTTAGGACCTATTCGAGATTGAGCAAACATTCATCAAAAGAAGAACAAAAGGAACATTGCACAAATTGAAGGGCATCCTAAGATTTACAAATATACCATAGGGACAAGTGAAAGTGATCTTCTCCTGATCCTCTGGGGCTATGGGAATTTGGTTATACCCTGAATAACCATCTAAAAAGAAATAATAATCATGCCCCGCTAATCTTTCCAACATTTGATTAATAAAAGGGAGAGGGAACTAATCTTTTCTAGTTGTTGCATTTAATTTCCTATAATCTATACAAACCCTCCACCCTGTGACAACTATAGTGGAAATTAACTTATTACTATCATTAGAGATGATGGTCATGCCATCTTTCTTTGGTACCACCTACACAGGACTTACCCAGGAGCTATTAGAAAAAGGATAGATAAGTCTTGCATCTGGTAACTTAAGTACCTCAGATCGCACAACTTTCTTCGTGTTAGGATTGAGTCTCCTCTAATTTTCCATACTAGGTTTGTGGTTTTCCTCCATTAAAATCCTGTGAACACAAATAAAAGGGCTAATTCCCTTTATATCAGCAATATTCTATGCAATAGCCAATTTATGTTTACATAGAACCCTCAATAACTTCTCTTCTTGAAAGGAATTCAAAGAAGAAGAAATAATAACTGGATATATATTTAATTCTCCAAAGAAAGCATACCTCAAATGAATTGGAAGTTGTTTTAATTTAGGTTTTGGTGGGTTTAATATGGATGGTAACAATTTATGTTTAAGAGGGCCTAATTCTTTAATTATAGGTTTATACCTAAAACCATTACCTTGCAATCTATATGCCTAGTCCACTCTCAATATCCAATTCATTCTCATTTATTCCTAAAGCTAGACATGTCTCTAAAACATCATCATACATTAATTTAGGAATAGATTCCAATGTAAGAGAATCAATTACATCTATCCTATAGGTAACTTCATCGAAAGAGGGTCCCTTTAAGACTTTGAAAATGTTAAATACCTCTTCCTCATCACTAACTCTCAAGGTCAGCTTATCATTCGGGACATCAATCAATGCTCCACCAGTGGCTAAGAATGGTCTTCCTAATATATAGGAACCTACATATTGAAATCCATCTTAAGCATAACAAAGTCAGCTGGAATTATAAGCTTACCAACTTTTACTAGTAAGTCCTCAACTATACCAATAGGGTATCTAATTAATCTATCAGCAAGTTGCAATGAAATTGTAGTTGGTTTGAGATCACCAATTGCAAGCTTGTTATAGAGAGACAAAGGAATAAGATTAATATTTTCACCTAAGTCACATAAGCATTGAAAAATATTAGAATTACCAAAGTGACAAGGAATAGTGAAACTCCCTGGGATCCTTTAACTTAAAGGGTAGTTTATTTTGTAAAATAGAACTACGCTCCTTAGTTAAGGCTACGGTAGCAAAATTGTCCAGCTTCTTTTTGTTGGAGATGATTTCCTTCAAGAACTTGGTGTAAGCAGGCATCTCAGCAAGTGCTTAAGCAAAAGGGATGTTGATTTGGATCTTCATGAAAAGGTCAAGGAATTTTTGAAATTTAGAATCATCATGTTTCTTCTTTACCCTTTGAGGGTATGGTATGGATGGAAAAAAGGAAAATTTTGAAATTAGTGAAGACTCTTTCTTTGGTTCAGTTTCTTTAGGCTCTTCTTCTTCATCCAAATTCACAATTTCAACATCCTTGGTTTCATTTATCTTAGCTTCCTTCCTTTAGGAACCGCATCTTCTACCACCTTACCACTCCTCAGGTGAATTGCCATACACTCCTATTTTGGATTCACTTAAGTAGTGTTAGGTAGCTTTCCCTTACCTCTTTTGCCACTTGACTGATTTGCTTCTCTAAATTTCTGATGGCAAATTGGTTGGACTGGATGTTCTGCTCCATTCTATTTATGGCTTGAGAGCTAGCTTGAGCACTGTGATCCATCTTGCTCATAAGTTGAGCAAACATATCTTTAAGCCTCTTTTCTTTTTTCTCCCAAGGGGAAGGGAATTGTTGTTGTGTAAAAGATGAAGGAGGTGAATACTATAGTTTCGGTGGCGCTTGGAACCCAGTTGGTCCCATTAGTTTTGCAATCCCTTGATTTTTTCATGAAAAATTGGGATGAGACATCCAACCTTCATTGTAGGTGTTTGAGAAAGGATCATATCTCTGAACTTGTCTACCATTGTTTACATAGTTCACCTCTTTCTTTGGCATTGTTGCTTCAATGTTCATACAACCAGCTGCTGTATGCCCAAATCTACCACAAAGAGTGCAAGGATCCCAACAAGACTTATTGTTGTTTATCAACATATTCAACTTCTTATTTATCTCAGCAACTTGGTAGGCTATGTTAGGTTAGAACCCACTTCATTAAGAGTAGCAGCTTTGCTCCTAGTCACCTTACAATATGAATTCTCCGTAATTTTTTTGAAAATATTCCATAACTTTTGGGAACTCAGGTTACTAATATTCATATTCCCGCTAGTGTTTAAATCCACCAAAATATGATTGTGCTCAGTGAGGCCATGGTAAAAAAACTTACTCAAAGTGTACATATCAAATCCATGATGAGGACACTAGTTAAGAAGATCATTAAATTGCTCCCATGCTTCATGAAAATTTTCTCCTTTCTACAAAAGCCAATGTATCATCTTCCTTAGTTTGATAGTTTTGTGAGCTGGGTACCACTTCATCATGAAAGTCTCCATTACTTTGTCCCACGTATCAAGGGAATCTATCTCCAAGCTCAGCAACCAGTTTCTTGCTATCTCTTCATGCAATAGGGAAAACACCTCAGCCTTAATTCATCTTTAGACAATCCATACAGCAAAAGAGTCTGAACTGTAGCGTAGAAATCTCTCATAAAGGCTAGAGCATCTTCACTCGACATTCCATTAAATTGTGGCAACATAGATAGATTGTGAGACCCTGTTTTTGAAGTCTCACTCCTGCTTGCGTGCTTCATGCTTGCTCTGATACCACTTAATGTGAGAGCCCGTTCTCGAACCCCAACTTTCATGTAGAAATCATAATACGTGAGTTTATCTCCCAAAGAGAACACCTTGACTAATATTGGATTATCTTTTTAGCACTAATACCATATCTGTGACACCTCGCTTCCGAAGTCTAACCCTTTTATGCAAAATCATCAGACTTATCATTATCGGGTCGTCTTCTCAACCCCTTACACAAATACCTGCTTCGGGACTATTATTATAGCTTTTCTTATAGGAATCTAAACTAGGGTTTCTTTAGATAGATTTAAAGATCACTTCAAGATCTACAACTTTCATGAAGACCTCGTGTAACATCCCCTCACCAATAGGAAGGGTATATTGGTAAATTGCCATATTTAGGAGTGTATAATGTATAGTGACATATGCATGCATTCATATATGCACATGCATAGTAAATAGTGAATTTTTTTG
>JANQBM010000009.1:24854990-24867661 GCA_025594535.1 Erythroxylum domingense | reverse complement strand
TCTTTATATTGATATTTATTGTCAAAATAAAGATAAATACGAAATAAGGAATCAAATATAAATGGGCGGTCAAATAAAGACTTTTATTTATTAAAAAATACGTTCCAACGACTCTTCCGTAAAAGAAGGTGTGAGCATACACGTACTTCTCTATCTTTCGCCCATTGCTTTCCCCTCTCTCAAGTCAAGACTCAGTACTTAAAAATGTTTGTTTGGTTATTCACAGAGGTTATCGGATCGTAATGCATTTTACTAAAAGTAGACTAGACTTTTAATCCACGCTTCCTCCTCCTAATCCTCTTCGATTCTTCCCCTTTGGTAAGAATCCTTTGTTTGTTTTCTCCGTCTGCTTAATCGCCAAGTCTTTGAGCTTCTTTTTCTCTATCAGTGATTGTTTGTTTCTATTTTGTTTTCGATTTTTCATTTTCGTAAGTTCGATCCCTCCTTTAGTCTCTTTGTGATTCTGGGTCCGTCAGCTTTGGCCCTGAATCGCTCTAGATTTAGCTCCGTTGTCGGAGCTTTGTTTTTTCTAGGGTTGTTGTACAGGTCTTGGGATTTGAATTTGTGTAGGGTTTTCGTTTGATCATCTAGATTTTGATTAGGTGGTAAGTAAAAGATGAAAATGAGTGATCTTTTGTGATTTGTATAGTGTCGAGGGTCTAATTCATTGTAATTGAAATCATTTTTTGAGAGGGAGAGAATAAAATAAAAGAAAAAACAATGTCTATTGCTGGTGTTGCTCTCTCTCCCATTCGGAATGACCCTGTTTTGCCGGCTGACTACGGCAATGCCCAACCCGGTGTATGCTCTGAGGAGTCCATTATGGTGTATCTATCGGTTGGGGGGTCTATGATGCCGATGCGTGTTTTAGAGTCTGACTCTATTGAATCTGTGAAACTGCGGATACAGTCTTGTAAAGGGTTTGTTGTAAAGAATCAAAAACTTGTCTGTGGAGGTCGGGAATTGTCGAGAAGCAACTCACTTGTCCGTGACTATGGCATTGGGGATGGAAATGTTCTGCATTTAGTTCTCAGGCTTTCTGATATTCAGATTGTAAAAGTCAAGACCACTTCCGGGAAAGAGTTTACATTCTGCGTGGAGCGGGGGAGGGATGTTGGGTACGTGAAACAGCAGATTGCAAAGAAAGAGAAAGAGTTTGATGATATTTACGAGCAAGAAGTGATTTGTGATGAGACACCGCTTGAGGATCAAAAGCTTATAGATGATCTTTGTCAGTATCATAATGATGCAGTAATACATTTGTTGGTAAGGAAATGTGTGAAAGTCCGGGCGAGGCCTGTGGAGAAAAACTTTGAATTGTCCCTTGAGGTTCCACGAGTGAATGATGGCGAGACCGTTGGGAAACAGTATGATGCTGCTAAAGAGAATCATCAGACAAGCTACGAAGTTAGCAGAGATATTATACTTAGAAAGCATCGTGACAGGGATTTCGAGTTGGAGCCAATTGTTGTCAACCCCAAAATCAAATTGCCGACTGAAATCTGGGACATGATTGGTGCTACCTTTGATGGGTTAGAAAGTGGGAATGATCCAATTAGGTCTATGGAAGGCACAGGAGGGACTTACTTCATGCAGGATTCACGTGGACAGAAATTTGTTTCAGTTTTCAAGCCGACTGATGAAGAGCCAAAGGCGATTAATAACCCCAATGGCCTACCGGCATCTCCTGATGGCGAAGGGCTGAAAAAGGGCACTAGAGTTGGAGAAGGAGCTCTCCGAGA
Source organism: Erythroxylum domingense (assembly GCA_025594535.1). NCBI lineage: Eukaryota > Viridiplantae > Streptophyta > Magnoliopsida > Malpighiales > Erythroxylaceae > Erythroxylum > Erythroxylum domingense. The sequence continues at coordinate 24,865,919 of JANQBM010000009.1, read as the reverse complement.
AGTTGCAGCTTACATTTTGGATCATCCAAGAAGTGGACGTAGATCCATGTTCGGTGCCGAGAGGGGCTTTGCCGGGGTCCCACCCACAGCTATGGTCAAGTGCTTGCATAAACGATTTAATTATTCAGAGGATATAACCACCAAGATTGGGTCCTTACAGATGTTCATGGAGAACAGTGGAAGTTGTGAGGATATCGGTCCTGGTGCCTTTCCGCTGAAAGAAGTTCATAAAATTGCAGTACTGGATATACGGATGGCAAATGCGGATAGGCATGCTGGGAACATCTTGTTGAGCAAAGATCCTCATAGTGGTCACACTGTATTGATACCCATCGATCATGGATACTGCTTGCCTGAAAGCGTAAGTGATTTTTTATGTCATTACTTTCGGCAACTCAATGCAATTTCTTTCTTTCTTTTCTTTTTAATTCGTCTGTTCAGTTTTAGTACGTATTTCACTAGTTTGGCTCCATTTTACTGCATCAATTTATGGGTTAAAATCTCCATTGAATATGATTCATGTCTTACAATAATGGTTGCTACTGAAACTGACGAAGATCATCATTGAATTTTGTTTGCAGTTTGAAGATTGCACGTTTGATTGGCTTTATTGGCCTCAAGCTCGCCAACCGTTTGACTCTGAGACTGTTGAATATATCAAATCCCTTGATGCTGAAGCAGATATTGCCCTTCTGAAGTTTTATGGATGGCAGATGTCGGTAGAATGTGCATGCACACTTCGCATCTCCACCATGCTATTGAAGAAAGGGGTGGAGAGGGGGCTGACCCCTTTCGCTATTGGAAGCATAATGTGCAGAGAAACCTTGAAGAAAGAATCCCTGATTGAGGAGATAGTCCAAGAGGCCAAGGATTCTGTTCTTCCAGGTACAAGTGAGGCTGCATTCCTTGAAACTGTATCTCATATCATCGACTTTCGCCTTGATGAAATTGCTAGATCTCTGCCTTGAAATGCAAAATTCTGTCGTCAACATGGGTATATGTTGTTATGTTGTTAGTGAATATATAGTTGTACATATTCATAAAAGGGCAGGGCTCTCAAACTGTTTCTGAGGTTTGTTTGAAGAGGAATTTCTTCGTTTGTATTCAAGTTCATATTCTTTTATGACAATTAGTATGAACTTTTCCGATTGAGCAGAGATAAGGTTTGATGACTTTTATGATGAACTGTTGTTCAATTTGTATTCAAGAAATAAACCTCTCGCTATTTAGATTCTAATTTCTCTATGATTTGTATATCGACTTGTTATTACTCATGACTCATGACAACTTTCACAAAGCCAACCATTTCTCTCGTGTTTCCCAAAGTTACCGAGCAGATGATGCTACATCATTTTAACTTCTTTAACGCTGTAAATGCATTGAAATACACATCAACATTCATTTGTGAAGCCTACATGTATGTCATAGCCAATGACCAGATTTGAATTGACCGAATTTTGAAGTAGCTAGGACTTCAGGGTCCGGTTTGTATTAACTCGACCCAAATTGATTCAGCAAAACAATATCATTTTGATATTAATCTAAACCTGATCAAACATCAAACCGAATTCAGACTGCAAAACATAAGATCAGGCCTATTGCCAAACAAGAAGGCATCATGAAGATTATGAATAATGTTAGTCTCCAATTGAAAAGTCAAATAAGGTATGGCTCCTAACCTGATCAGTACGATACAAGCCTGAGGTTTTCTCAAAAAAGTTGGCATCATAACGTTATATATACAGAGAGTTTGAAACAATAATAAGCAACAACAGAGGAGCATCTTATTCTACACACAGATAGGATCCAACTCCTGAATAAGGCCCTTCTATTAACAACACGGAAACGTTTGATTGCTTGGCTTGATCTGGATGTAATGTAGTTCATATTTGCTGAACTTACTTGCAAATACAGTCTTGTACCAGTGCTCGGGACAAGTTTAGAACAATGCTTGCTCAGGAAGAACTAGCAAGAACTGCCCTGTAAGTGGATTAAACTAGTAAAGACGGCTCTGTTGAACAAGTCCCTGTTGCAGCATAAACTATTGAAGGGACCTGCGGCTAAATTCAGTCGTTTAAGTGGTAGCTAAAATGATCCCAAGTCCACATGCGATTGTTGCCCCAACTTGGAATGGACTCTGAGAAGAAGTATGTAGGTTGACGAAGGCCTGGCATGATCATCGAGCTTCGTCAAGGGTCAGAATAGTTAAAACTCACGCAAGCGTTCAACAACAGAAATTTTCATTTCTTGGGAGGCTTCTTCAGTATCCGCTTTGACCTTGTCCTGAAAACAAATGAAGACAAAGAAAGGAGTTTAGGTGTTTGACTCCCCAAGAGAGAGGAAAGAACCCAATGGAATATATACCTCTGACTGCTGCTAGTTTGGCCACTAGAGCCAAACACACCCTTCATCAGTGAGTTTATATCGATGGAACGCTCTCGCATGAGCTGATCATGGTATATTTTGCTCCCAATCTCACTGATCTGTTCCTCAACCTCTTCGAGGGTTTGATCCACATTCAGCTGCAATTCTCCTTTTCTGATCACAGTCACACTGAAGCCATTTGCTTTAGCTTCCCGAAAGGCATCCTGGGTGAAGATTAGTAATGATGAGCAAAGAAATTACCATCTCCAAGGAGTGAAAGAGGACAAAGATAAGTCAAGGCTTCATGAATTTGCTTAAAGTCAAGGACGTGTCCTTAATGAATCTTAAACGAACGACGTGGCCAGAGTAAAAGGCCTTGACATACAGTTTCATCTATTAGATCATTAGCCAGAGCATATTCTGATGAATTCCAAAAAGTGGAGAATCTCAGGTTCATCGGAAAATGACACACATTTTCACGACTGATAGATTTAAAGGATGTTCAGATTATTAATCGATTCTGGACTGGAATCATATGATACAATTTCAACTTATGTGTCTTGTGGGTTAAGCTTGCTACTATGATCAAAATTTCCTACATACCCAAAAGAAAATCAAACCTTAGGTGGTCGAGGAACAACAAAGGCGTTGCCATTTCCTAGCATCTCAATGTGAGCCTGAATGATATAACAAAAGTTTTTGCAGTCACCAGCATCTTCAAAAGCAATCACATGACGTGGTTTTGGCTCCAGTTCAAGATCTTCAGCCATCTCCAATGAATAAAATCCTATTTTTTGTTGCCCATCTTCCACAATATATAGCTCGATGCACTGAAAAGAACAGAAATAATTGTTCAATGATTTTGGTCATGCACAGTCTTATTCCTAAAAGACATGGTTTATGGTTGAAATAGTATTAAAATGCATTTTCATTACTGTTATTTCAAAATAGAATATGTACTAATTATGAAAGTTAATTCATGGTGAACAAAAAAGAAAGATAAACTTTTTTCATAATATTGCTAATATGCTATGCTGGAAATTGTGAAATAGAAAAAAATCCCTACAGCATTCAGTCAAACTTTGATTTTGTGTTATCTTACTCTATCTGATGTCAATACATGTTTAGAAAATCATTCAAACTTTGATTTTGTGTTATCTTACTCTTATCTGATGTCAATACATGTTTAGAAAATCATACATTCTGGCAATGTCAGTAAACAAAAATAAAGGACATGTTTTCTTACAAGTACATGCGGAAGATCTAGCCACCATAAGTAGTCTTCTTCCTTATCTTCTGCATATTCCCGGTACTTGCTCACCACAGCTTGTGGTCCAAACAATTCCATTTCTCGTTTCAGTTTCTTAATTTTTTTTCCAATGAATTCATTTTTCTGTGTTGATCTTGTCATCAGCTCAGCTGCCTCCTGGATTTCTTCTTCAGTGATCCATCTATCCAAATCCTTCCCTATATCCTTCATAATTGATTTAATTTCTGGATCTGTCTCAGCATTGTAAGATTCCAAAAATGCACGGGACCATTTCTTTGTGTGCTGCCAATATTCCTTACCAGATTTTTTTCCAGCTCTAACGGAACCATCACTACCTTCTATAATCGTCTTGGGACCCTTTGGAACCTTTGAGTGTAAGTTATTCTTTGAGGCATAATTTGTCGAAGAATTGGTGACATTTTTGTTGACTGGGGAATCCAATGATTTGAGATGATTATGTTCATCCTTCTCGACAGGGTAGGAATTGCTGGTATTTCCAGCAATAGCTGCTTTACGTAGCTCTATGAAGTTATTGAGGAAGTCAGGATCCTTCTCTAATGGGGGTCCTTTCCATCGAGGTATAAACTTCTCTGGTGGATCATACAAACTAATACCATCTACAGGACAATAAGGAGCTAATATTAGTATTTGTTTTTCAAACAACAATATATGCTCCCAAATGACATGACCTACACAATTGGAATTTAGCAATGGAAAACAATGGCAATTTCAAACTCATATAAGAGTATGTGGTGTTGCAGACCAACAGAGCTTGTGCCAAAATAACTAACAATTTCTACAGAAAGGTGGCCTTAAAGAAAATTTGGTAGCAGATGACACGCCTTAAGAAGAACAAAATACCTGTCCCATAATCAAGATTTTCGATGTTTGAATGAAGATATTCATGCACTTGCAACAGTTTTTCATTCTCTTTCTCAACCTTCTTTTCAAGACCTTTGAAGAAATTGATCTTGTCTTCAGCATCCATCAAATAAAATGGGTCCCTTCCTGTTAGCTCATTCTCACGAACTTGAAAAACAATTTCTCTTAGACCTTCATCTTTCATCCACTCTAGTTCACTATCATCTTCATTATAGTCAAGCTTTGTTGTATCAGCACTCATATTTTCCTTTGCTTTCTCTTTTGCAACTCTATAATTATCTTGAAACCCATCCCGAATCTTTTTAACTAAGGGTTCAACTTCATGAAAATTTGTTTCAATCCAGCTTCCAGTATTTACAGATGGATTTTCCTTGTTGCTGTTTCCACCATCGACAAATTTAGACAAACTTTGAGGTCTTTGAGTAGTATGCATCCCATTTCCTTTCCAAGAATTAGCAAAATCCTTGTTCTTAGTTACAAAAGATTCCTTCTTCTTTGCTATAGAATCTTCACAAGTAGTAGACTCAGTCAAAAGATCTGATTTTGTAGTTAGAGGTTCGGCCACTTTCCCATCCATGTCCACTTTATGGCTTGTTTTAAGAACACCAGCGCCCACTTCAGGTTCTTGAATATGATGCCCCCTTTTCTTGGCAAGAAATTCCTTAGCTTCTTTTACTGATCGTATTAACCTCAGTTTAGAATTGTTCTTTGACATGCATGACTCACCTTCATGACCATCAAAGGAAGGTAAGATATCTCCTGCCGTCACTCTTAGCTTATCTTTTAAGCCATTCACACTTGAACTAATACAACCCTGCACGATATTATTCTCTTCAGGAGAGACCTTGCTTGGGTACCCAGCATGCTCACCATTTAATTCATACAAGGATGAATTGGCTCTACTTTCACTCATACCCTTCCTTTCTCCTGAATCCGTATCTGTAAGATTCATAATCTCTTCTCCACACTCTTTAACCATTTCAGTTTCCCTAAATGATTTATTAGTCGTGAGTTGCTTGTCTTTTCTACCCTTGTCAACTGTTGATTGTTCTCCACTCTCAATTTCCCGAATGTGTTGAGCCATTGCTCTAGTTTCCTGAATTTTGGTATCAACATCCGCAGCTTCACTAGCCTTTGTTGCCAGCTCTAACTTATCTTTTGAAGCCTTGGCTTTAACTATACTTTTCATTAATTCATGCTTATCCAGTTTAGGTCTTTCGATTGACACCATCGGAGGTTCTTGAACAACTTCCACTCCACCTTTCTCCATAGCTTCTTGCTCCTTTCTAAACTTGAGCTTTCTCCTCATCATCTCCTTCTCAAACTCTGTGTAGTGTTCCTCCTTGTTACTAAAGGTGAATAGCTTCTTCACTGCCCAAATAGCAACAAAGCCAAAAAGGATCAATCTTCCAACTTTAGAGATTACAGGCACAAATTCAGGGTTAAGAGCACGACCACAAATTGTGCTAAAAAAGCCGGGCTCCTCACTGAAAACAACAAACTTTGCCACCGAACTATTTCTTGGAATCCCATTCCCTGTTTTCTCCATCTCTGCAGCCAAAGCCTTTGCACGCAGAAGTTTCAAATGAATTTCTTTTGAGTCCTCAGATTCCGACTTCTCCACTCTGCTTCTCTCTAAAATCTCATCCTCATTAATCACGACTTTCTTGACATTTCCCTCTACATCATGAAAAACAGTGAAAATGGGATTAGACCCAATACCCCAGTATGCACTATCATTCTTGTACCGATCAGTCCAATTTTCAAGCTTTCTCAAAGGAACAGATTCTCCCATTTTCTTGGATTTCAGTTTCCAGCCATTAACATCATCCAACTCAACTAAACCCCTATCAACGCCAACGTCAAAATCAGAATAATCCAAACTCTCACCAGATTCATCGTGCCAATCAAATTTGATGGGAAACTCGGGATTTTTCTGACGCACCTGTAAATCGTCAACGAGCTTCTTCCTCAGTGAATTTCTGCGACTGGTAGGTCCGCCAAAATGAGCTGAAACAAGCACGCTTCTGTTAGTAGAGAAGCGCATATACATTGAAATTAAGGACCCTTTGTAAAACCGGGAGCTGCAAACCGGAAATTTGCATGATTTTCCGCATTTGCAGGTCTTCACATAGGATTCAGATGCCAGAAACGAAACCCCCAAGGAAGGCCTGCTTGGAAAATTAAGAAGGTCCATTAAAGAACACGAGCGGATAAAGAAAGTGCAAGTGTTTAAGAATTAAGTTTGTCAAAAGAGAGTTGAAAAGGTGGGGTTTTGTGCACCTTTAAGCCATTGCTAAAACCCTGTCAGCATTCGACAGTTCTGGAACGACATCGTTTCTTTTGGTTCTAAAGGTGGTCGTTCTGTTCGTAATTTCTTTCAAAGAAGTTCCGTGTGAAAGTTAAGAATAGCACAACACTGTATAGTCTAATGTTTTTTTCCGTTCTTTAATGGGTTTTTCCAATATTACCAGCTTTAACTGCTTGGAAGATTCGGAAGTTGGTGCAAGTGCAAAGCTCAATACGAATCAGAAACTCAAAGTAGTCGGATTACAAATTATGCTCAACTTTTGGAATTAAAAGACAACGTGTATACATAGTAATAAACTACAATTAGACTGATGAGAATCGGGACGAACGTCTTCAAGAAGTTTTATGGAGAATTCATAAAGCTGGAGGCCTCCAGTATCAATCATAAAGGTCCTCCTCAACATCATCTGCCATCTGCTTATAGTATTAAACTTACAAGAAACACAGCACACATTGAGAGAGCGAGAGAGAGAGAGAGAAAGAGATGAAAGAAAGGGGTGCTATTAAGCTCTAACTACAGAGATTCGGTATGCATGCCCCACCTTCCGGGTTCTGCTGTTCTTTCCATATTCGCCCTGTAACTCGCAGCTTTAACTCTTTCCTATCCCCTCCGGAGAAGAACAATGCCATGTTACGCTGTATTATCAGGCCGTCATGGCTGTCCCTGACCTTCCTATGGCTATCTCTTATGCTTCTAGGGGTGCCTTCCCAAATGAGTTTCCGGCCATATCCCCCAACCTCCAGGCTGTAGCTGTAATTTCGAGCTTCTGTCTCATCACCCATGAATCTGAGGAATGCAATATAAACAGGGGCCATTCCCAACTGGAAAGCTTCAAAATGGAGGCAGAAGTATTGACCAAAACAGTGGAAAACCTACATAATCAATCACAACGATACTTAAGTACTAGACAAGAAAAGCAACTGAGCCTGAGATAGATCGGAACTAAGACAGTTGGATGCTAACAAGGAATGCAGAGCTATATCTATCTGCTGAAGATGATCAGCAGAAATAAAGTTACCATAAAAACAAGGGAAACCAATTTTTTTGTAGATCACGACTGGATTATTAGAGAAACCAGGACCAGAAGGAGAAGATATAACAGGCCAAAAAATTTACGTAACTGACAACTGTCAGGTTGTTATATGCATTTCTCAGGACCAGCAAAGGTCATGACTTTCGGTCACCACATATTTTACCATCTAACTAACCACCTAAAAAAGCTCAAATTTAGCAATTTCCAATGAGTTGCAAAATCCATTATCACCATTATCATTTATTTAAGCAGGCATCAATTCTGTTCGGCTCAATGTGGCAAAACTGCCATATTCTGAATTTCATATAATCATGGCATGACTAAATCATTTAAGAATAACACTTCACATGCCTTGCATGATATTAAAAAACTCTATAAACAGGCTGACTGAATACATTATCATTGTCAATTAATAACATACACATACCGTCAACATCCATGTTGCATTTTCAACTTCACGGGGATTGGACTTCACATAACGATGGTTAAAGGTACAACCAGAATGCATGTCCACCTTGTGATCATCCCGCAGATGAGCAACTAGGAAAGGGATATCCCCAGTAACAGCACATTCTGATCCAGCATATGGACAGTTGTATGGCCTGAAGTTACAGAGGGACTCGTGTTTGAGTTTGCTGTAGTAAGGAAAATTCTCTGGGCACCCAAGAACCATGTACTTGCAAGGCAGCTCCAGTGACTCAGCAACTTTCTCCAGAGCTAGACATCTAATATCGCCAAGCTCCTGTCTACAAGTTGGGCACCGGTTATGCACCCTAGTTTTACAGGTTGAACAGAGCGTATGCCCATTGTGGCACTGTAGAAACAATTAGATCAGCACATTGGCCAAAAATCTTCTAACAAGAAGGAATTATGACAGCCAAAAATGCAATAGAAGTCACAAATAACATATTGTGATTCCCATCTGATGGTATTTGTGCGCTTAATTGCTTCTACATAGAGAGAACTTGCTAAAGAGGGCTTAAGACCATCCTCCAAATGCAGCCAGCCCACCTTATGTAATCCGTATTCATTATTGCAAAATTCCATACTTTAACCTATACATCTATCAGCATAATTGACTGATTTCCCAATATCTGTCAAGTATCTCATATCAAATCAATCTTAAATCTTTGTTACTTAGAAGATGTGAAAAATTAACCACATGGAGAACCCTATCTTTACCTCATAACCAGACTCAGCAACCCAAAATTCACATCAAGATTTTCTTGTGCCTGAAGTAAACACAATTGTTTGTCTTTATCTCTTCCATCAACTATCAAGCAACAATGTACAACCCAAAGCAAATTTGAGGTTAGCAAATGAAGACGTGAATTATCCAAATCCTGGATCCTTGTTTAACCAATATCCTAAATGACAATAAAACATCCCACTATCTTCAAAGATAAAATGAAAAGAACCACGGAACGAAATTTAGTTGTGGTAACATACTTGGTCTTTCTCCACAAGTTTAAATTACCATATGGAGACAAATACACCTAAGCCTCGATCTCCAACTCCATCAAAACTTTATTTTCTGAAAACCGTATAACTGACTAATTTGCCTGTGCTTCTTGCCGACTAAAGAAAAGTCATAGAAGTCTAGTTCTCCAAAAATTGGGTCAAATTAACTGATCATTTCAGAACAAAAACTAAGCAACCCTAAAAAGGGTTTTACCAATCAATTTATCGCAAAAAAAACAAAAAGTTAGAAGAAGTACCATGGGCGCCAAAATCGGATCAAAGCCCAAAAATCAAAATGCAATAATCCAAAGTCAAAAAGAGAAGTACAAAGTTAATAGCTTTATAAAGAATTAAAACCCATGGACAAAAATGATGAAGTTTAGGCCGAGTCCTCTTCCCGCACAATTCTATTCTTTTAGATTTCTTTCTTTATGTTAGGTCAGTTTATATCAATCTAATTAGAATTTCAAGAAAATAGGGTTATAGGTTCATTAAAAGACTTTGTCAACGTCTAATTATATCTGCACTACATCAAGTTTTATACAAAACCCGTAAAAGGACCTAACCTGATGAATCGGAGGGTACATAGAATTGGTACAAACGGGACATTCAAGGAGTTCATGGACGCTGGTGGTGCGAATCCCCGAAGTCACACTATTACTGTTGTTGGTGTTGTGTGGCTTTGAAACCGGAGCGAATTGATGGTGGTGTTGATGGATCTCATCCTCATCGATCACGCATTCAATGCTATCCAGTTCCATTCACACAGCTACTCCTCTCAAAGACAGAGAAGGACAAATCCCAAAAATTTAAGGGTTTGACTCAGATGGGTACGTCGATTCAAGACTTTCTCTTCACAATCGAATCGAAACAGTGCCGATTCAAGAAACAAAAAAAAAGAGGTTTTTTCTTTGTCTCTAATGTTGCAACTATAAATATAAAAGCAACAAAAACAAAGAGATCGAAATTGTATTTTACAAGATTCAGTCCGCCAAAAAAGAGGTTCTTTTCTTCATCGGAGGAGCATCAAGATTGAAGCTTTCGGGAGCCGGTTGATCGCCATCACGCGGCATTTAGGTTGAAGAGAGAGAGAGAGCGGGGTTTTTGACGATGGAGATTATAAGTTGGGTATAATCATCAAAATCCTTATTTGGGTGTTGGTGGTTGGATGCTAGCGCCTTTGTTATTCCAATACTGTGTTCGAAAGAAAGTGGAAAGTTGGCGTGGGACCGGACCATAACCAAAGCTTTGGGATGGCTCGAGCCTAATGGTTCGTATAATTAGCCTCTTCCTTAGGCCAGTTGAGACTTAGGTCCCATCGACATAAATCGCTTTCTAATCTCTTTATGCTTTATTCTTTAAATGCAAACTCATAAGATAAGGGAACAAATCTTCTCTTACCTCAATCTCATGCCACCCTGAGCTCGAGCCATCTCAATCATTTATTACAACAGCTTAGATGGGTAAGATTGCTTGAGCATAGAGGATATAGTGATGATGGAACAGACGATCTTCCTCCATAAGATAGAGGGTATATTATAATCCTTTTCAGACTTTCAATAAGCTGAGAAGTGAATACACTCATTAAACAACAACTATAATCTACAC